>JALPQI010007459.1:0-64394 GCA_025490895.1 Thaumatotibia leucotreta
AAGGGGAAAAAAGTTGTATTACACTTGGCGGCAAAGTTTGTTCAACTCTCGTGCCTTGAGACCTTCGCAATGCTCAAGATTCCAGTTTTTGAACCACTCGCTACGCTCGTGGCTCAATTTTGGAATCTTTCGCTAGCTCAGGTCTCAATATTGGCACGACAGTTAAACAACAACTTTGCCCCCTTGTATAATAAATAACTATAATCATATTCCCAATACACATGTACAAATATGATAAGCCACTTACAATTTATCCATTCCAGTGCATACGTATCGATTTTGAAAATCATGATTCATGTCATGATACTCATGATGCAAAAGTTTCCTATGTATGTACGTAGGGAATGTTAGAATTTAGACAATGATAATACATTCAACCTATTGAAGTTCTTATCTATTGCTAGACTCACTCATGTATTTGAAGGAAGTGTTATTTTGTTACTTTTGAAAATTTGTCCTGTCAATAAGTACTGACAATTCCAAAACAGATTTGAAATTAAACTTGAAAACTATGTCTTCGCGAAATATACCTAACACAAACCATACTGAAACCAATCACGAAGCTTGTGAAATTCTTAATGACCAACAACTCGTCCCATGCCCATCTCGTCATAAAAGGCTGTGACCTGCCCTGAACAAAACGGAGATAAGGGCAAGTATCAGGGAAGGACAGACGATGATAAAATATCATCGCGACGACCAAACAGGCGAACTAACACTCGTAAACTTGCTCTACACGGAATGTGGTGAGCGACGTAGACGGGCGACTTTGACATCTGAAATTCCAAACAGTCTGCGAACTTCGTCGCAACCTGCTCCATTTAACAGCGTCACTAAGTAACTCTAAATCATTCATGAGGACGAATATTAATATTTGTAATTTAGAATCACGCTATCCTCTAAATTCTCAATTCGATGAAAACCAATACACACACAGTAAAAAAAGTAAGTATGTAACAGAACCTATAATATAATATATCTATATTGCCCATAATTAAAAAAGTAAAACTGAAAAAGTCCTCCACTTTGATCAATATTTTTGGAACAAACATTTTTTGGAATTTTCTGAATAGCCCTCAAAGTTTTAAAGCAAAGATGTTTTTTGCTAGCTATACAAGTGAGACAAGTGCCACAAAGGGTAAAACAATACAGGCAATCGCTGGAGCCTGGAACGAATGATGCAGAATTGCAGATTCCTCTGCATCAGGAGACTATCGCTTCCAACCGCTCGTCTACGCCGCTTTTTACAACCTTTATCATTACGCATTCTGACTCCCGCCCATCAGGGCCCGGGACCCCTATAAATAAGCTACAGGGCCTCCAGATTGCCGGGTTATAAATGAAAGGGTGCAGGAAATTAGGGTTTTTTACTGCGTTGCCGAAGGCGTGTCCCCGACACCGTAAACAATTTTTAATACCGTGAAAACGGTCGTATTGAGTGTTCGCGAGATGATGGAACGGTTTACCTGGGTTTACCGGCTGTGCTACGCGAGATATCCGTCTTCGGGATGATTTGTGCCGCTGCTGGTGGAAATATGTCATTTTCGCGGGAATGCTCGTTGAGTTTAGATTATCGTGTAGCATTGTGTACTCGTACTTCCTTTGCTGGGAGACGAACTTTTACCAAAAAATGCGCTTGTATTATTGAAATTGGAAAAGTTACCGCCTCTGTAGAAATTCGAAGTGGCGGCCTTTGGATTACTAGTCCCATAAAAGCCGCCAAATTACAACCTCCAAAGGCCCAGCCCCAGTCACGCCGGGGTACCTAGTTTTTCAATGTTTCCTTAATTTGTAACATTGATAAATATTATCTTCCCAAATGTATTCGAATTCTAAAATAATATGTTACTGTTATGAGTTCTAAATATAGACAAAGCTTTGAAACTAAGCACTAAAAATAACCATGTATTAAAAATAAATTAAAATATATTATAAATTACATATTAAAAATAAAAATGTCCAAGTATTAAAAATAACCATATTTACTGGTCTTAGTAACGTAATTAAGTTCATTTATTGGGTTACAAAACCAACATACTCTGTATTGAATTACCTATGAATAATGAAGGACATGCGATTCGTTCTTGTTAGAAGACCAGGGGCCCGTTTCTCGAACGCTTGTAACTTGTATCTTATCTAATTAATAGTGTTAAAAAGAGCCTTCCACTTGTATTACAAGTTACAAGCTTTCGAAAAACGGACTCCAGTACGTTCGTTCATCAATGCAAATCAAAAATGTAGTAAATATTTACAACATGATATGTCGGCAGGTAGGTAGATATGTTACAGCGTACATAAGGCGTTAAAATTTAAAGTTTTCGCAGACCCGGCAATTCCATTTACCGAATTCAGACCGTAACTACCATTTTATAGACAGGGTTGTCACCTGCACTTTTTGTCCTCACCTGTAACGGGGGTCCGAGTGATTAAACTCCCCCAATTATGAAGTCTCGTCACAACCCTAACAAGAGTTTAAATTGCACGCCGGATGGATGCGTCGTCGAACGGTCTTCATGAACTAACAACCCGTCGTATGTAGAATTTCATCTCATGGATTAGTAGACCTTATTGCTACTACAATTACGGCAATATTCGGATCAGGTAGTATTTGTTTTGGAATGAGCCAGTATTTTCGTACCTATGGCTTTTTGATTAGGGACACGTGGGTTTTATGTACAGCCCGTCGTAAAGTTTCGATTGGTCATTTGCATGAGGTATGGTAGTGACTGTAGTGAGTGGTGATGAGGCGTGGAATAATATATTGACTAGATTTCCCTAGGATTTCCTCGTAAAATCTGTATCAGGATACAGGAAGTGGCAATATTTGCAATTTTATAGGTTGATTTGGTTCCCTCGTGTTCAATCTACATATGTTTCATAATTTATATGTCCGAAGTAAAGCAGCTTTTCTTTATAATACTATACTGGTGCAAATAACATTTTACAAAGATCGGTTCAGTGTCCAGTGAAACTTTTATTGCACATATTTTGACTTGGTCAATACCTAGTACTTCAGTCAGACGACACGGTTTAAGTTTGTAACTGGAAAGCACGCCTTGTTTTCGTATCAATCAATGGTTTTCTAATCTTTTTTTGCGATATTCTAAAGTTTGGATTCCAGTCCTATGCCCACAATGTAAATAGTAAGTCAAAAAAAATTAAAAATATATCCGCCAAGCTACTTACATAATTTTTGTTAAAACATTAACACCAACATGAATGACCTGAGATGTCTTATTAAATAAAATTAATTATTACTAATAATCCAATTTAGATACCTATCAGAATACAGAAAAGCCGTAAACTGTGCAATTGTGTGTCAAACTTATCCACGCTGCTCTGTTTTTGCTAACAACGCAACGGTGCCATGCACTAAAAACAGCTCAGATTTCTAGTCACATGGCATATGAATTCTACATATTTAACTTACAGAGAGTATAATTATCTTAGTTTGTTCAATAGTTCGTACCGTATTATATATACGTAGAGACTTATGGACATACGAAATGTTTGAGTTGACGACTTAGCAAGCTACTTGGGCATGTATTTACCTGCTCGGTACACTTCGACTATGTACTTACATATAGGTAACTTAATAATTTACTCATGCCATGCAAGTGCTAACTTCACTATGTAATGCATAATGACATGACAAAGCAAAATAGATCGCAATTATAGGATAGGAAATTTGAAGTATTATCATTCATCTAGTTGCATTTACATATAACCACAAAAAGCATAGCTATTGCAGCAAAATTTTAAAACTATACATAGATACGTACATCGATAATACACTAATCCTTATTGCACATCTCATACAAAATAATACAGAAACAAAAGAAAGACACTAAAGAGAGGTCACAAAAGGCGGTCTTAGGGTGCGGCTCCACTGAGGCGGAGAGGAGCAGAGATGTGCAAAATTGGCCAATGAGACCACATGACAGTGTTTCGAATTTTGAATTTGAAGAATGTAATTGGTCAAATTTGCACATCTCCGCTCCTCTCCGCTTCAGTGGAGCCGCACCCTTAACGCTATCAATCTCTCATTATTACTAACTTTTTTGTCTCATCCGTCTTCCAAATTGTAATATCGTGCACTAAAAATATTTTGCAAAATACCATACACATCACTTGGGGATATCGAATAAGGAATCCCCAATCATACAACGGATATCTCAAGCCCGTCAGCTAAAGGTTACAATCAATAACACCCAATCGCGCTCAATCTCATATTGCTACAGCCGTCAAAACACGGGGCACAAAGCAAACTCAATAAGAACGCGAATGCACGGTGTCCCGCAACGTTGCAAATAGTGATGTGCTGATTACGGGAACATTCTAATTTAGAAATGAATATTCTGCAATTATTAGTTATACCGTGTGGTGACGGCAGTAAGAATACATTTGTCACCACCCCAACTCTTCCCGCGGGAGTCGTAAGAGTCGACTATGGGATTGAATGAGTGTCACTATGATGTGATTAATTATACATTAACTCCCTTTTCATAAACTTCTCCTAACTTAGAAGCCGCTAAGTATCGTTTGTTCCTTTCGACCTTATCTATGTCTATAAGACAAGGGACATACAATACTTAGCGGCTTAAGTTAAGTTAGAAGACGTTTATGAATAAATGGGTAAGACAACAAAACTAATCTACTGCCATCATCCCCAATCATTAGCGACTAACAGTCTAAAACGACCAATAAAAGCATTAATGCAGATATGTAACTCTTACACAACGGTGCAGTCAGAAAAAGCTACTTTCTCGGAAATATTCTTGGAAATTATTAAAAAACATTTATCAGCGTAATAAAAACCTTAATGCTAATTGTAATAGATCAGTCTAAGCTGGAGTTGGAGCACGCAGGCCATACTTGTGTGAGTAACATGAGAAACATATCTAGGGTAACTGTGCGGTCACCGGATCGCGAAAGCGCACGTTAGTAAGCAGGTTGTGTATAGTACAGTAACCGGCAATAGTATCTTGCGCTATGAAGACCGCAAAAATATTGTGACACTTTCTTATGTCTGTAAAAATAAGACTGTCAGATATTTTTTATGCGGTCAACATAGAGCAAGATACTATGGCCGGTGACTGTAGTATTTATTACACTGTGACCATAGCGAAGGTCACATAGGATAGGTAAGAGTGTGTTCTCAACTTTGGGTAATACTTTAAGAAACATTCCATGGAAAATTCCCAGCCGCACTTCACTAACTGCAACCATTGCAACTTGCTACATGTCTATAACGTCAGGTGCAAAGGTTCCCTGAAAGCGAAATTGCAGTCGCGCTAAACATGCTAAGCAAGATGGCGCCACGCGCTAAGTGAAATCCCGAGATTGGATGAGGTTTAATAATATTCAAACAGGAACTTTATGGGAGGTGGGTGAAGAACGTGTTGCCAATTGAAAACTAAATGCAGTCGGGGGAGACGTAAGAGGTAGGTAAGTTTATTCGATATGGTGGATTTGTAAGGTATGAATATCCACCTATCTACTCATGAAAACCAGTTGAGTTCATTAAATACAAATTTGAAATTATCGATATTCGATGCCTCTCTTCAATCTTTACGCTACCTACCTCACCTATTCTTCATAGAACCTACCTATATTCTCCAATGAAAGAAATAACCGGCATATCATTAATTGGATTAGAATTCTACTATTAATTAATCTTACATGACCCCTACTTGTGGTGGAATGTGACACATGAGCATATATTTCGAAAGACAGAAAAACTCCAAATGAACGCTGAAAGACAAAAACGGGGCATCAATATTCTTCAACTTCCACATCAGGACATTTGAGAGACGGCTGGTACGAGTATTTCTATTTATCATTCGCCGGGCCGCGGGACCATCCATTACATCTTGCACTCGGGAGCCAATCGGAAATTCAATTTCCGATATGATACGATTCACTAAGAGATTGCTAAAACAGGAGCGAGGCTCAAAGATGCTGCCAGCGTGGTGCTTCATGCAATTTATTAGAACGCGTTGAAGGAAAACTTCATTTCACGATGCCACACATCACATGATATTTTTATTCAGAAGTTTTAGCAGTTTATATATTGCATTATTATTATTTACCTTGTTCAACATCTTCGCATGTATGATGCCATCGCTTCCTTCAAATCATTGTTCACGTGACGGTATGTATCTTCTCCAATATAGAAACATGAGGTGATACCGGTATGGTGGCAATAATCTTCCAACAAATAAGCTGACTAGGATTTCACATAAAATCATCTTTTAATATTTTACTACTATTTATCATTATCACAACATACGAGTAACACAATGACAAGTGACAATATGTTAGATTTCCAATAAATGTCAAGAGTGATTTTGATGAGATATACTCGTACAGTTTTATCAAAAAGTTTTAATACTTAATCAAAATATATTATAGACGACTTAGTCCTATAGATTTATTACTTATTATTGAGCTGTAATATAGATAGGTATTCCGCTAATGAAATCAATTAGCACTGGAAATTATGTACCTAAGCAAAGAAGTCTACCGCTATAAGTACGTATGCAACAAATCCAGAAAAAAAATTATACGCCCTATCTATACAAACATGCTAAGTATAGCAAGTTAATAATTCACGAGCGTCGCAAACTTGGCTGCCGAGCTTCAGAGGACCATTTCATTTTGTCAGGTACGACAACAAGGGAACAATGTTTAATAATTAGCTTTATAATTTAGCAAATTCTTGCACCGACAGGCGGACTTACGGCTAAGCCAGCTCCAGCTAAATTAGGAAGCTTTATGGGCAAGCCTGTTGAGTTATTACTTGGAATGAGGGACGTCTAATTTGGTAAATGAGCAAGTCTTGTTCGCGGCGAAGGTAGGTTTAGTCGGTTAAGAACCCAATTGCACGTGGATTAGTGGATTATATTTACCCGACGCCTTACTGGAGTCAAAGCATGGTGGGGATAAAGCGAGAGGCCGCGGTAGGTATAGTATAGATGGTTTACTAGTTAAAAGTCAAAATGGACTTGAATAATCTTGGGAGATGCATGACTTGAGGTAGGTAAGAAGTCGGGCGGGACACTGAACGGGGGTCATGAAAAAATATAGGTCAAGAAAGATAAAATGCCTTAGTATTGCATGTTGCATGGTAAATATTTCGAGATACGTACCCAAAAATGAAAACATCAGATTATTATTGTTCTTTTTTAATTTTTTAACAGTATTTATTATCAAATCTGTACAAATTATATGAAAAAAAAGACTACCGATTACCAGTTCAGCTGAATTGATGCAATTATGTATGTGCGTCTGATACTCGTATATATGCCATAATGATGCTGTGCAGCTGGTATGATGGGATTGGAAGGGGACATCATAAACTTATAATTTGGAGTAACAAAAAAAACTATATTAATCCGAAAAATATAAATGGGTAGGTACCCATATATTTTTCGGATTATTGGTAAACAAAATTAAAGTGTAGGTAAGCAATAGGTATGTTTTTATCATAATACACTAGCCGCAGGTATAGGATATTTAAGTAATCTTTAATGGACTAGTAGTCTAGTTATCTACTTGTCGACTCACTAATAATATTTGATAATAACCAAATCTAATACCTAATAATCCAAAAGTAATAACACATTTCATTTAAAAGAAATCCAGGTAGGTAAAGACGACACCGTATTAGAAAATAAAGGCAGTTGTATACGAGCGACAAGAAACCCGGGACCGGTAAGGCTGTGTCCACAACAGCCCCATCTGTGTAGCTGTTCTCATAATGGAATTGGCTGTTTATTCGGCAGCGTGCTGCTCGCGTACGAAGGGTTAGCTAGCGTGGAAACGTTAGAAGAAATAAGTCTCTTTTCTAAGAGGTTATAAATAGAAGATATTTGTAATTCGAAGAATAAGTACATAAATAAATATAAGTTTAGATAAATTGAGTAAAAAAAATCTGAATCAGGCCAGCTACCGCGAACACCGATATTGGCAATTTTCAGAGATTTTTCTCGGTCACTCTAATGACGCCTTCGTTAGAGTGACAGAGACAAATCCCCGATATTTGCGAACTTCAGTGTTCGCGTTTTTTTCTAGTTTGGACGGCTCATACATGTATCGAAGATATATTACAGCTGCCATAGTGCTCACAAGTATCTGAGCGAGCAGGCCTCTATTGCCATAGCATCAGATAGAGATGTAAGAGTAGGTATCTAATTTGAAGAGGCTCGTCTGGAACACCTGGGTGCTTAGACAAGTTGCCAATCGCTAGCGCTTCATCGTTAATCGCAGCTAACTGTCTTTGTCGCACTAATACGATAGAGTGACAGAGAGGGAAAACTACGATACGCTACTAAGCGCTAGCGATTGGCAACTTGGCTAAGCATCCTGGACCAAAAGCGTCATCTCCGGAAACCCCGACCTAAGCCCTACGCTTACACATTCAATAATCAGGGCCAGCTCCATTGTGCACAGTGTGACCGGATATTTAAAACCAAATTCGGTTTCGCGAGCCATATTCGTGCTGATCAGAGGAAGTTGTAGGGGTCGCCGTCGTCGGTCATTATATATATAATAATGGCGCCTGTACACCTTTATATCACCGCGCCAAATATACTGGTTAAAATTAGGAAAGGGAAACAGTCTATAGTGTTTCGTAATTTGATTCTGTATACCTTAACTAGGAAGACGCCTGCTTTCTAGCAATCACACGCAGCTAGGACACGGTACCCAGGGATTGAAGATTAATATTAGGCATCTACGTGTTAGATCCATAGGTATCCCCACGCCCACAGTGACTGTTTTTCAGCGCTGAAAGCGTCGCTCGTGTGGTCTCTGGTGACTGACGTAGCCAATTTTTGCAGCGAATACGAGTACACGGTGCACGGCCGCATTCGCTGCAAGTCAGTACCCCTGCAACGTAAATTATATTTAGGGATCCGAACTAGGGTACGGGTGCAAAACTTTAACAAAACGTCAATACTAACATATAGGAACTCTTTATCCAAGAAAAATATGTATCAATTTTTATTGCCTATATCGGAATCTTCAACTTACAATGTTTGGGTGTGTATTTTATGGTTGTATGTGCTCTTTGATGTCCACTTGACAAGTTTTGTTAAGTTTTGCACCCATAGTTCCGATCCCTAATTATATTGTATGGCCGCAAGTGGTCTGGCCTTCAGCTCGTCACGCTTAGCGTCAAGTAATCTATAGGCTCGTAAAAAAGGCGAAATTAATAATAAGATATATTACAGCCTCTGTATAAAGGTTTAACCCGACACCCTCTAAATGATGACCCTGATACAGAGTGCCGTTGTCACCTGCAGAAGGCCGATCTAGCATCCCTAGAGCACCCCGGTTTCCGCCCTCCAATACGTCACCTCGATTTATGTGTCGCCTTGCTTCTATCGATAGCTCTTTCTTCGATAATTTACGGCGTCCCACTAAGCGAACGAGTACTTATTGCACTTAGCTTCAGCTTACTTACCTACTTTACTTATTTACCCTGTTCTATTTCTATCCTTTTTCGTTACCGTGCCGTGAACATTGCCGCATGTATGTATAATAAAGTGTGTATATCTCTTTTTTCCCCAATTAAGAAAAATAAAATAAAATAAGTAACATCTGTCAACTTATTTTACTCCTCGGGTATTTATTAATTTGGGATTTATACGTATTTGGGATTTACGTTTCTTACCATATAAGAATATGGTAAGAAAAAGCGTTATACGAAATTCAAAACAATATTAAATTACTGAACACATACTTAGTAAAGCACTATACCGAAAGTAAAATAAAAAATATCGTGTTTTAATAATCAAGCTAAATTAAGGAAAAAAATTCTAGTAACATGGTAAACTCAACCAATATGAACCCTAACAGGGTATTTCTTATTTAGTTTGACAGATGTGTCACAACCGTGTTGGAAAGTTGAGTGTTCCCAGGAAGTACAACATTTTCATACTTATTTTTGTGGTAGGCTGGGAAAAGTAAAATAAAAAATATCGTGTTTCAATAATCAAGCTAAATCAAGGAAAAAATTCTAGTAACATGGTAAACTCAACCAATATGAACCCTAACAGGGTATTTCTGATTTAGTTTGACAGATGTGTCACAACCATGTTGGAAAGTTGAGTGTTCCCAGGAAGTACAACATTTTCATACTTATTTTTGTGGTAGGCTGGTAAAAGTAAAATAAAAAATATCGTGTTTCAATAATCAAGCTAAATCAAGGAAAAAATTCTAGTAACATGGTAAACTCAACCAATATGAACCGGTAATGAATAGGGTATTTCTGATTTAGTTTGACAGATGTGTCACAACCATGTTCGAAAGTTAAGTGTTACCAGGAAGTACAACATTTTCATCCATATTTGTGAGGTAACTCACAAATCAATATGAGAAATGCCCTTCAGAACCTTAGCATATACAGGAGAACAATATCAAAATAAAAAGAGAGACTTCGTAGAATCTGATTTATGACGCCATTTTTACATAGTTCCCGAGTTACAATTGTGATCTAAGGTTTCAATTGTCGTACAAATCATCCAATTGCGATTATAGCAACAATAGCAGGAATACAGTCACTGCACTACATGACACGAATTGATCGAACTGAACAATGATTCAGCAACGACCATTACCTACCTACAATCCGATAGTTCGATATCTTGACTCACATCGCATTGCTCTGTGCTCAATACCGAGTGGTCAGTCAAGCCATCGAACCGTGAATAGAATGTAGTGAATGCCAGATCTAACAAGTACATAAGGTACTTTACCTACATACAATGTACCCATCAATAGAAGTTCCGAACAATGTAACTAAGCAAATCTTGTATTAAAAATGAAATGAAATGAAAAATGTTTATTTGATGCTAAAAATAGAAACAAAAATAAAACTTAATCTAAAGCTTAACCTAAGTACAAAGCATCAAAATGGATGCCACTCAGCATATGCCGATAACTAAGAGGACTTTAGTTATGGCGCTGGTTTTCAGGGCAACCCGAAATATTATTTATGAATTAACACTAATCTGTTGATAGAATAAGTAAATTAGTAAATGAATGAATTACAATTAGAGTTAATACACTGCGACTTGTTGTTGTCTTGAAATGAATTAAAACTTTTTTTGAATAATACTTAACTTTAACTTACGTGAGACTTAAACATATTAAAATATTATCGAACCGGGTACTCACGTAGTATTTAAGTCGGTGATTGCTCGACTCCACATGTTTCGACCCATTATAAGCCTGTTCACACGAGCGATTCACTTAGGCGATTTTAAAGCGATTTCTATACAAAAATAGCACGCGGCGATATCGAGTTTACGACCGAATTTTTAGAAAAAAGAGTTTCACTTATTTTACTGTCTAGGTATTTAATTTAGTAATTAGCAGGTTTAGTTTCAAACTTTACACGAAAAATTCTATATGTAGTATTACCTAAGTCAATTCAGTTAATAAATTTGACCTATGTAGAGTATGTAGGTCATACGGAATATTATGCATTAATAATTTATGTAGGTACTAAGCCTAAGCCTACTTGCACACTCTGGTTGGGCCACCGGTTTGAATTGTCAAAACTGTAAAATGGACTTAACCAGTAACACTGTGTTAGTTGGCTACCCCAAGATTCTCCAAATGGGGCCAAATTAAATAGCTTGGCGCCCATAAAATGTACCAAAACCAATGTACCTCACTGGACTCCACTAATAGACTCAATAGATCTCAACTAAAGACAGCCTCGGGAGTCTCGGGACACGGGCAAATTGCCTTCTCTTGATCATTTCATGGGCCAAGACGCTATACATCGTAAGGGAAAACGCAGTAAGCAAAACTATAGCGAAGTGAAAACAGATTCGAATATGTGCCTTATCACACTGGCAGTAATGACATAACGCTTCTTTACTATAGGGCGGCGTTAGCATTAAAGTTGTTGCTAAAGTTTTGGCCTGCGTCGTCTTTTAGGATTGTTGTTTAGTTTGTTTTTCCTTAAATTGGAAAACTGTGGTTGAACGGTTTTACGATAAAGTTTGTGTAAGTCACATAAACACCCATTTTACATAACACACCCACTGGCAAGTCTACCAAACTGCGGAAATGTAACGCTTTTTACTACATTATATATTAAATGTAGGTAAGAAATGGCGTTATATAATTTTTTAAATAACGTAAAAATATACGTACACTAAAATATACTTTTTCAAACCATATACGAATCTGAAAAGCAGTAATTATCCTCGCTTTTATCCCGTAAAAACTCCCAAAATAGCACTCACAAAAAATAACCAAACCCTTCAAGCTCGTCACAACTTTTCCATTTACAAAATGCACCCATAACGATCATTTGGCCCCCAAAACATTCATTATGGGAGTAGAAATAGCGGCGTCATATTTATACACTTTGGTCGACACCCCTAGCCCGGTATTGTGTACATTGCGCGAGTGCAAGCGGTATGAATAGGCGATCTACTTTACTGCCTCCTTAGAATAAACGTTACGTTATGTTATCAGCCTATATCAGTCCACTGCCGAACAAAGCACTCTCCTATTATCTATGTGTATGGACGCATTAGTAGGTATTTTTTATTCTTTTTTTTATTGGCACAACAAAGTGGCTCGTGGATCCACTCCACCACCTGATCGTAAGTGAAAAGTAGAGCCCAAATCGCGGCGGCAACGAACAGGAGACCAGCAGTAACCTGTCAGTTGCCACCGCCTTGCTGGTCCGCTTGATGGTTCTTCACGCTTCAATACCCATAATCGCCACGCTGGGCATTAAACTTCAATAAATAAATTACTGTTGTAGTGATAGTGACACTTCAATCCCTTAGCTGACTCTTACGACACCCACGGGAAGAGTTGGGATGGTGACAAACGTAGGTATTCTTAATGCCATCACCACACGGCCATAATAGCGATGGGAATAAACGAGTTAACGTATAAACCTACAACCTACATCCAATTTAACCTTAGTTGTCTTAAACAACGCTTAGACAGTTAGTACTGGAAAATTTTAATTTCGTATTTTGAGACTTTGTATTTGGTTAATCATGGGGTACCTCCTCTACACGTAAAGTGGTGACGCTTTTTTTTAGTTATTGAAATTAAAAGAAAATTTTTTTGAAAGTGAATATTCCCGGAGTTAACCGCTCCAGAATAAAAAAATGTGTCCCCTTCCTGCCCTGGGCCAGAAAAATATTAATAAAATCATTAATATTACGTTTACAGAATACTTTCAAAGAAAACTATTTCGAACATCAGTCCAGCTGTTTTGAATAACTACGGAAGCCTAACTGAGCTTGGCCGGTTTTTATTAATCTATAGTCTATACTGGATGGTATGAGCCCTCGACTCGCCCATTGCAAGCTACTGGAACGACCTCCTGGTCATTAAAGATCTCCAAGGGGTCTTAAATATCCCTTATTCCATCCTTCACCCTTGCGAAGGAAAATGCTGCTTTTAATTATCTGAAATATCCAGAGATTACGGCACCCATTTTACAACTGAGATTTTTATGTTTGGACTAAAATACATTTCACAATAAGCGATGTTCAAAGCTTTGGTTAGCCTACTACTAGCCATCATTATGTTATGGTATTATTCATAAATATCTCACAACTCTTAGCTGCTACATTTACAAGGCAGATACAAACATTTTAATGAGGTATTTTAATATTTTCTTCGGTTACCGCGAGGATTACACATGAAATAAAACTATGAAAACGGATAAACTCGCGTATATTAACTATTTTAACTAACTTTAACTTCATTCCGACGTTTCGAACACTTTACAGGGTTCGTGGTCTGCGGATGACGAACCACGCAGTTATACGCGAGTTTATCGGTTTTCATAGTTTTATTCCATGAGGTATTTTAAATTGTATAGGTATTACATAATTAGGGATCATCCATTAATTACGTCACACAAATTTTATAATATTTTGACCCCTCCCTCCCCCCTTGTCACACTTCGTCACAATTAACTACACCCTTCCCCCTTAGTGTGACGTCACATATACATTTTTAGTTTAAGAAGGTAAAAGGGTCATACTCAAAATCATCTTATGAGTCTTTCCGGTAGACATTTTAAAAGTTAAGGGCTATGAGAGTTAATTTTCTTATTAAACCCTTATTGTCATTTAAAAGCCCTACTTTCCTATTGAATTGTATGATAAAAATCACGACTACACTCCTACCAGTTGCTTACTATTGGCCACAGGAAAGAGGGGCTCTACAGTTCAGCTGAACACGCACTTTTTCTTTCCTGTGGTCGATAGTTAACAGCCTGTGGACAGGTAGTATTGATTTTTATCATACAAAGCAATGGAAAAGGAGGACGTCTTAATGAAGATTAGGCTTTCATAAGAAAATCAAGCTTTATAGGCCTTACCTTTTAGATTGTCCACCGGAAAGACTCCGAACATGGGTTTGCGTTTGACCCAAAAATACAACATCACTTTGAAAGTAACTTTTTATTAGGATTGCTTAAGATGATTTGTAAAATTAACAAAGATAAAATTAACTTATTCTTCCTCCGTCCAAGGATTTTGGATTTTCTTTTCTTTTATGTTCATGTATTCTTGTATGTGAGGATTGTGACGTCACAAACATAGAACTTCTCCCTACCCCCTGTCACGATATGTCACATTTTGTGGACCCCCTCCCTCCCCCTTGAGGTGTGACGTAATTAATGGATGATCCCTTATTTGTGTTACTTATATTTAGTGAAAGGACCAAAGACCGTAGATCAACGGAATGATTGAATTTAAACTTTCGTGAATGAATAAATATATCTAATTATTTTAACGTTAAACTCGCGTGTATTTATTTAGTCACTATCATGCGCGCCATGAACATGACATGTCTAACTGTATTGAATAGAAAGAGACGGATAGCCTAACTCGCCGCGAGATACTGTCGCGTTACAACATGTGCTAACCCCAATGATGATGTGATGAGTCGCGAGACGTGAACGCGGCTCAGTGCTTGATAATGGAGACCTAGGCTCTCCGAAACATGTCCTACGTATTGACTAAATACCGTTTAATTATATCAATGAAATGCTTGAAACTATAGGTACCTACGTCTACATTGTACTTTACATATTTTGCGTAATCACCAAGAATAGTACATTGTGCATCAAGGGAGGTACGAGTAAGTACGGAATTACTAACGAGAGTGTTAGAAGCTGGCTTTTATGACTCGAGTTAGTATTCCGCTTACCGACCGTGATGCATACAATGTTTTTCATCACACTTGCCAACCAAAAAATAAGTTTTAAGATATAATATTATTAAATGACGTACTGACATTTCTATTACTCCCTAGGGAATTTCACTTTTCTATTACTCCCGCTACGCGCGCAAGCAATGGCGCGCCTAGACAGCAAGTGTGATGAAAAAATATGAAATTTATTCTCTTTACGCGGTTGGCAGCGCTCACTACTGCTGCCCTCAAATAGTAAAATCTCATGCAAATACATTCGTAAACTTCACAAAGGTTATCAAAGTCTCGCATCTCCATACGAGTCGGCCTAGGCCTTACCTGTCCCTCCATATTCATGGATAGGCGTCGAAACGCACGCATGTTTAGAAGGAAAATGTCTACACGTTTATTTACATACGCTAAAAACGGGTCACTTTGAATGGAAATTTCTTTGCCAAGTTAACTCAAATGCTCTTGATACAGAACATTTTAAGCAATGAATAACAGTATATTTGGTTTTGAATAATAATATTTTTCAGTGCACTGACTATGTATGTAGATGTAAGATGCGTATTAGGCACTGGTCTCACCGTGAGCTACTAAGCTTTGAACTACCGGCTATAAACACGAACAAAAGATACGCACTCCTGTGTAAATAAAAGAGACACGGCGATACTCGCCCGGCGGTGATAGCTTTTAGCTGGGAGTGCATATCTTTTGTTTGTGTTTATAGCCGATAGCTTAGTAGCTCGTGGTGAGAGCAGTGCCTTAGGGTGGTCCATAAGAAAATTCTCAACTCTTAATTTTACTAAGGCGATCTAGTACGGCAAGATTGGCAAGGCAATGCGTCACTGACCTCTCTGAACAGTTAGGTACATTCAATATTGTAGGTATAACCCTGTTTTATGAGACATAAATCAATGATTCATTTAATGTAACCTTGGCAGCGTGAGTGATGGTCATCGCCCCATTACTACACTATTACATGCGCAATGGAACCAATATACTGTCAGCAAAATATCGGTTGTGAGTTGATATACGGTATAGGTTATTAAGTCCCACTTATTCACTTGGTTCATTCTTATAAGGTTAACTAACAAATACCTACACTCCGTAGTTTCTGATTAGGTCCATACATTTTGGACACAACTCACCGTTTAACTTCGTGTTGTTGCCCAATCAAGATTGTGAAACGTTTCACAAATTAAATAAAATCGACTTCAAACAACACAATTAAAAATTCGTCACCAATAGGAAGTTATACGAAAATATACTCTACCTGAAAATCGGACAATTCCCACCGATATTTCTGTAAGAAGCGCCAAGTTCGATGCAATGTAAAAGCATTAGCCAATGTGGAATCTGGCAAAATCACGGCGCTCTATCTTTGATATTTACTTTGTAGACGAAGATAAAAAGCGTCCATTCGGAGGATTTATAAAATGGATGTTTAAACCCTCTGAGGACAATGCTTTGAGATCGAAGTGGAGTGCTCGGGTCTTTTACCAGCGATGTGTTACTTTATCCACTTGTTATAGATACCTACAACGTAAAATAAAAAACTGCTAGTCCAAAACATTACAGTTTTTTGTTGCTTATGTCGTGGCATTCGTAGGTAAATGATTATTTTTCAAAAATACTTTGTTAGTTATCAAAAGCACCAGTAGCTACATATGTCGATGCAATCAGTAATGTCCTTTATTGATAACTGACTGGATCGTCTCAAAGCGACGTCGAAATGGCACTCCACTTCACAGCATCCCACTCGGCTGCGCCAATACACGGTACATATTCGAACACGTCCGTATCTCCACTTCTAAGCCGTTTAAATTATCCCGCACAATAGCGTTCGGTAGAGCTAGGTGCCAGCACTCAGGATAAATCGTCCAAATATCCATATCTTCACTTTATAAATGCGAACCTTTCAGGCAAAGGAATATTGGGGTTGAAAATGTTCCTTGCTGGATACTGGATAGGGAAATGTATTAGCAACGAGCATTTTCTTTCATTACAACTTGTAAAGGTTGTACTGAAGCAGACGTAGACATTTTATATGCAGTAATCATCTTATAGTCCATTTCAAATACGCAGGCCCGATGCCACTCGAAACATTTGTCATTTAATTGGTTCACTACAAATTGGCACGTGTCGTACACCGATGTATGCAAAAAATATCACGCCACAAAAGGGTCTAGCCAGGTATCTTTTGTTATCACTGATGCTATTGTTGACGCCTAATGACTTTGTCAAGTGGAATCGGGCCTTCGTATTTGAAATGGACTTTACAGTGGACATTAAAGATAATATCATTACGGTTTAGACGCCAAAAATATGTTTTGCGACCTTCATGTCAAGGCAATAACGTTGTGTCAGTATATATTTGGTACCGAAGCCGTAATGATATCTTTGACGTCGACTTTATCATCAGCGTAATTGTAGAGTCCTAAAATAACAACTTCTAAGCCCAAATAGTCAACAAATACGCTCTAAACGCATCATTGGCGCTTCCACGATGATAAAAGCAAATGCTTTATTTAGGCGAGAGTTCCCCGTTTTTCACAATTACACAGTGGCGTGGAAAACCGGCGACGTGTTGTTTCAATTTCACGCTCAAATAATACAAGAGACCTTGTTAAGGGCTGTTTAGTTCAAGGGCCCAACTAAATGGTATTCGGTCGAAACAATCCGGTGGGACACCTGAGACCGAGGGGCGGTAAACTGAAAAAGAATTTAGTCCTTTGGTCCAGAGTATCGAATAACGAGATTTGGTAAAGTTAAACATAATGTAGAGGAAAATGAGAAGACGGAAACTTTAATGTTGGCTGCCCTTTGATGTTCAGCATGAAAGAGGATATTATTTTAAGCAGGTTTGTTTGCATTACTTAGATGATATGCGATGACGCTAATATACTCAGGTTTCTGTTGGTCGATCACTGGTCTCAATTAGTCCAACATACTTGAATTTTTAATCCCAAATCACTTTTACTTACAACTTGATTATAAAACAATAGATCTTAATAGTTTCAGTAAAAACATCTATGTACATCTGCGAATATAATTAAATATTAAACGGTTAAACTCACGAGTATTTAGTCACTACGAAGAGTACGAAGCCGCGTTTTCACGTTCTCAGTGCTTGATAAGATAATGTAGACCTAGGCTCTCCGTTTAAATATATTTATAGCTATTATGTCTCACGAAAACTTAAATTTATCTACACCTGTGATCAATTGTTCTGTACCTATCCACGAATATTAATAAGTATACCTCCAAATGTCTGAAAGCTAAGTCTGAGATCAAGATTACACCTGCGAGTTCTTACGTAAGTCATACGGACGGAGGTGGAAAGATATAATATTCACCTCTAATTCCTTAGTATCGACCAGTTTCTACTACATATTTACGCAAGAACTGATATAATCCCGGTCTTAGGCTGCGTTTCCACCAGAGATGTGCGAGGATGTGTTTCCATACAAATGACACCTCGTTCGAGTATTACTAGGTGTCATTTGTATGGAAACACATCCTCGCACATCTCTGATGGAAACGTAGCCTAAAACCTTAACAGACTGCACAGAAGTTATATATCACGTAATCATGTTTGCGTAAAACAAAACGAGAGCAACTTGCACTTAAAGCACCTTGGTCGTATGATACCAATAAGGCACGTGTAATTTAATCCAATAACATGTCAAGGCCCGAGACAAGTCATCACGGTTTCCTTAATTTCCTCGGCAGTCCTCACCGTAACTGTTGAAAGAATTAATCTCGGAAAATCCCGACGGACCGGATTCAATTTGAATTGAGAGAAAAATCAAGTGCAACAGCATAATAGCGGGCAATTTAGTCGGAGACCGCGTGGAAAATTAAAACAAGCCAGATTTACTTTTAATGTTCCGCCATGCCAGTTGGGCTGGGCGCTCTATGGAGGCAATTACTGCTGCAGAACTATGGGTATTGTGCGAGTTTGCGAGACAGGGCGAGACACGAGACACACAAAGTTCATAAATGTAACGTGCTCGTGTCAACAAGGATAATGTTTTGATGTCTCAGTTGTTCTTACTGGAAAACGATAGTCCTTAAAAACGACATTACATTATCAAAATTATCTAACGTAGCATATTATTTCATAAATATTCATTTTCTTAATTAAGATGTCATATAAGTAACGAAGAAAGATATCGTCATAATTTAAGATACTGAACAACTTCTTCGGCGTTACACTCTTGACAGAGTGGTCGTGGTCGTGACCCCCTTGCATACAAATTTGTGTGCAAGGGGGTCTACTTATCTCTGCAGCTGACTGTACTATGCGACGCCATTCCGTGCGAACTGCCGCGCTTCTAGTGCATTTATGCAGTGGAGCATCCACGGTGGCCTTCACTCCGTCTGTCCACCTCATCGGTGAACGTCCTCGTCGGGTGTCCTCGACTCATCCCTGCACCACCAGACGCTCGACAGATTCGCTACCGCGCCGCGTTACGTGTCCAAAGAAAGTAAGAATGCGAGCTTGGACTTTGCTTGATGCTTTGCTGCTGCTATATGCTGAACATAGAAAGACCTATTACGTTTTATTTGAATAAGTAGGTAAACGTAGTTAGTGTTGTAGCTACGCTATAAGTAACTATACCAACGGAATAAGTAATACTACTAATTCCTACGAAAATAGACTAAGCAAGTTGGCTAGCAGCTTAGCCTCGCTACCAGCGTGGCTCATAAACAAGCCTCAATGGCTTCCGACATTCATGAAGGTCATAATTGTAATTTACGACCGCTATTGCCGTATATAAGGTGGATACTGCACAATGACCGTACACCAAAATGCAGCAAAATTATAAGGTATGCACGTAGTTCACGTACTGCGTCTTATTTAGAAAATAAGAACCTGCGAATTAGTAAAATAAAAGTACGGTAATGTCATGAAAAAAAATTTAATATTAATGTTAAGTATCAGATATATCGGACCGGCCAAGATGCTCGAAATCAAAAATATCTGCACATGAACTCCTGCGACCATATATAACATGGACGTCTAACGCCAGCTCAAAAATGCCCCCAGAAACGATTGTTCAATTGTGCCAAGATGGGCAGGACATGGTGTTTTACTTAACACCGCGCATATTTCGGCGCAACATCTTTGACAAATGCTTATAAAATATCGCCAATCAAAACTTTCATGGACCAATCACAACTTTTTTATAATGGCGGTTTAAGTTTTTATAGGTTGACATTGAAATTCATTGCCGTGATGCATTGAAGAGGGGGTGACATTTGTCAACTAAAAGTCAGGACCTTTTTGAAAGGTAATTTAGTATGGCGTGCGGCTTCCATGTTTTATTTGTTCGTAGACGAACTCTAATGCCATGACGACAATATATATGTAGAGACCTGCTCACATATTTGCACCCTGGCCGCTCCGATGTATCGGATGGCGTAAAAACACGGTGTACTCATGTACTGTATAGTTTTTAAGTTAAGTATATATACCTATGCTCAAATTGAATTAATGAATACTCATTACTCACTCTCTTTCTCTCTCTCTCTCCCAGTATTATTCAAATCACCTTTTTTGCCACAGGTAACCAACTAGCATTATTATTACCTGTCACCTCAATAAATGTTCCTTTATACTTGCAACGAAAAAATAAGAAAACGATGAAATATTAGATTGCTGGACGGCAGGTTTCAATCGTGGCTTATTTAATTAAGCGGTGCCCCACGGGGCAGTCTAGCTGCAACGGAAATTTATTTCTAAGCTCACTTTTGTAGAACTTCCACAGCATTTATGAGACTCTTGTAAAGGTAATTGGTATTCCAGTAGGTACAAGTTCTTTTTTGTTAATAGGTAGGTATGTGAGTAGTTAGCTTCTAAAAACCTAACGCGCTACTTATACATGCAGAGTGTGATCGTATATAGATACACAAATTGATGTGAAAGATTGATAATCCTTTTTGAATCCCATTTTTTATTGATCGCAATTGGTCTGGCCACCAAAGCAATATCTATTCCATTATCTTCGATATTTATAACATTTTTTTTCCATTATCAACAATATTTACCATGCAACGATAGCCAGGGTTCTAAATACGCATTCGCTCTGTTTTCAAAACAATTTCAGAAAGCTAGTTAGCTTCTAAAAACCTAGCGTGTCAATAATAAAAGCAGCAGAAAATATAATGTCGTAAATAGGTACGCAAGTAGGCGGGAGAGATCGATAATTTTTTTTTTGTAGTCCTGACTCAATTATTTTTCCCGGCACTATAACAACAAAAAGCATGCTCTTCAAAGGGCAACAACATAATGTACCATGCAAGGAACCAGGGTTCAACATACGATTCCGGATTCGCTCTGTTTTCAAAACAATTTTAGAAAGCATCCTATACATTATTTATCGCTATTGGTTTGGTACCTAACGTCGTTTGATGGGTCCCGGCCGTGCAGCGCTGCATCTACCTACCTCAGATCCCGGGATCCAAGGCAAATCCCAAGAAATCCATATTCGGTAATATAAGGTTGAAGAGATTTTGATTCTCAGATTATCTATCCATAGGGATTTTCCGCCCTATACAATCACTGCAAAAGCCAGAAGGCAAATTTATGATTTTTACATTAAATCTTAGATTATTCTTTTCAGTTACATCATGTAACTTACATGATTGGTCAAATAAATGATATACGAGTATGTATATAATGGGCTGGTTTTCACAGAAAAAGTACTTGTCTTCTGTGCATTTATATCATCTTAGCATGAATAAAACAAAAACAAAAATGAAACCATTCATGGATGCACTCATTATATAATATCGTCAATAAAATAACGTATTAATATTTTGATTATGAATTATATTTTATAAATAAGCCATAACCTACACTCTCCAGTTCAAAATAAATTTATCGTTTTCCTAATTAGCCATTAGTAGGTCCCTTTTTCCTAAGATCGCAATTAATTAACAATTATGTACGAGGGGATGAACAAATTCTTATTAAATAAAATGTTTCAAAGATGGTTCCCTTCCAAATTTGGGCAGAGTCCCTTTTAGCCGAGTCTTTCATTACTTTTTTTCATGATATAAATTTCATAATTACAATTTGTTATAAGGACAACATCAAAGGTTACTTTTAAATGATTCAATTTCGGGGAAAAGGCGCGATACTAATTATGTAAATCAATTTCACCGGGACGAACTAAACTCCGAACAAGGACATCGAACTCCGAAGAGCTTTCCATAATTTCGGCACCACACCGTATCGATGGCGACGAAGTGAATATAAAATGTTCAATCATAATCTCCGAGATCTCTCCACCCTCTCGAAGCCTACTTTATCCCTAGTATTTGAATTTTTAATAAAGACTTATGTGCGTCGTTCCGCCGAAATATCCGTCAAACGTACACTTAACAGGCCTCTTTCAGCGGAAAACATTGGAATATGCAAATGAAAGATAGATTGTCTTTTCGGCGTCAAGACAAACTCAATTTCGGTGAAGGAACTGCTATAACTCTCGTGTTTTGGGCTTAACTTTACTGAACTATTAGGAATAGTACTGCGTAAGTTTTGCTTTTAAATAAATGTCCTGAAAAAAACATCCTTTTGCGCTTTTGGGAAAAAGGGCATATAAAATAAGACCCACATAAACACGGACTGCCGTATACTTTGCATCAGTTCTGCTCCGATACATGTCTAAAACCCTCTTCAATGTTACCCGGGCCCCATATTTTTGACAAACGAGTACCTTGATCGGGCCCGGTGTCCGAGGCCCGGCTCCGATAATATCTCGTCACACGACAAATTTGTGACGGCGGCTCAACCCGCGATTAACCCTCTCCCGCGGACGTATATTGTCCAAATATAAAAGCACCTTAGATATGTCGGAAAAGGGCTACAAATTCGCCCTGGTTTTGCTTCCAAGTTTCCCCTCTCTACCTACTCCGCGCCCCATACGCAAAATTTCAACGAATATTTCCAAAAAATATCTCTTTTATTCATGACTATCAAAGTAGTTATCCATTCTCTCACCGTTCGACAATGTTTCTCCTCATACATGTATACGATACAAGTTTAAATATGAAAGGAGACAAGAAAATCGCGGTGCTTTTTCAGGACAGCCATAAATATTGTTAGATAAATATGTATCATTGGCCGCTGTCGCGGGCCCGTATAAAGAGACGTCGAATAAGGGGGTGGAAATTCGAATAGTTTCCAACTCGAAATAAAGAGTGTCAACTGTTTAGAAATAAGTTATTTGACGTTATCCTTGACTTTCGTGTTACGTGCCGCGTCGTAGCATAACCCCATTTATACTCGAGATGCAAATAGTATAATATAGAAAATGGTCTCTATCGCTAGTTTTATGACGGCGCAGCGTATTTACATAACCTTTTGTTTCGCTGTAATCTGTCTGGAAATTGCTTTTCCTGATCGTTCCCCATTACGAGCGAGTAGATGCATAATTTTGACCGATATTGTACGCGAGCGTTACGTTCGTTTAATTTGAGTCCATATTGTGTGGAGTCACGTTTTTAATTAAACCTACATATTAAAGCAGGCAATGTGCGATATTTTATGCAAGTCACAGTTCCGCATGTGAGCGTGGAACGTTACATTTATTTAACGGCCAGTCGAAATGGCGCCTGCTCCGCTTAAAAATATTTCAAAGTTAAGCTTATTGAGCTTCCCGTAAACTGAGCTTATTCACTCTGACTACTTTAACTTTGTGGACCAAGTTAAAAGTAATACGATATCCCGTATAAAATTAGATTCAAACGCACGCCATATAAAAACAAGAAAAATATATAAATAAGGTTCGGTCCGTGTGGGTGAAATTTATGGGCGGAAAATAAATCTGTAAGCGGATACAAGTTTATCCATCCTTTCAAAATAAGGGAAGAGGTCTGTCGCGGACGGAGGTCGGATGACGAATGCCTGCCGCCCCGCGCGGGGACGGGCTATATAACGCGGAAAATTATTGTCATCTTCAACAGAACTATCCTCGTATGTTTCGCATATTTTTGGTAAAATATTTAAGCTGTTGAACTCAGCACTTTTTGAATTTAAACTATCGAGTAATAATATGACACTAAGCAGTCATCATAATACTAAACGAAACTGTTAACCCTCGTATATTTAGGCACTAAGCGCGACATATACCACGAATCTCTGCCACGATGGACTTCTCGTCTTTGCCTAGCAATGGTACACTTTATAAACTATTAAAAATAAACTCGTAGACCCAAGTCTCCAACTAGGACTTGCAATTCCGGAATTTTTTGTATGGACAATATCGGAATTTCGATGTTGCCCATACAAAAAATTCCGGAATTGCAAGCCCTCTCTCCAACCAAGCACAGAGTGAGTATTGGGCGTAGACAGCGCGCGACGATGGCATTTCTTCCCAATAACTAACTTACTACGTTGAATATTCCGTACTCGAATGTGCGCTTTATGAAATACTTTACAAGGAAGGCGTCAAATGAAGCGTGGCTTGAACTAGCTTCATCAAGTGTAGTAATTTCCGCGATAGTATCTCGGCGGGCGGTCACGTACACTCTCCAGTTTAATTAGCCCCCGATTAAACTTCCACCGGACTGGCGAATCCATTTTCTAGCGAGTTCTTTGCCGACGGCCGACGCTCCTTATTAATTGTTGTTTACACGCTACAACATATTTATGACGCTGTCGCACTTTATGCTTTTAATTTTTAGGTACTTATTACATTTTTATTATTTTTTCATTAAAAGGGAAATTTTAAAGTGGTAGAGTCATGTGGGTGTAAACGTGCGCAATGTGTAACTGTACGCAATCACACGTATATTTACGTAAATATGCGTGTGTATGTGTTTTTAAACTTAGTTTTGCCGAAAATGTTACATAGAACCCTTTAATATGTGTACAGGTGTAGTGAGAAATGACTTGCCTTCGGAAACGTTCGTAAACACATGCTGTTTCAGGCAGTGTCACCGAGTCTGACTGAAGTAGCATGACAGCTATTACTGTCAGTCTCAGTGAGATAGACTGAAACAGCATGACGTTGACGAACGTTTCCGAAGGCAAGTCATTTCTCACTACATCTGTAACAATATATATATATATATATATATTATATATATATGTGTGTGTGTAATAATAATATATTTTCGCCAAAACTAAGTTTAAAAACACAATGTTCTAATATGAAGTTGATAATAGTGCAACATAGAATGTTATATTGGGGCCGCTATAACTACAATGTGTTTCCATGACCCGGGCTTTTACGAAAAGGGTAATAAATAGTAATAATACACATTACTAGCAATCGTTTTCAAGTATTAACATTTGTCAAATAATTAAATTGACCGTAAAATTAATTTTATTTCCTCCGAACGATCAATGTAAAACGCGTGTACTGCTTAGTTGTCAAACGCTGTGAGTGTTTAATTTTGAAGTACATTGCTTCTCAATTAACTTTTCTTAGAAAGTTAATTACTTTTAAAATTAGCATTTTGATTCGAATAATGATCACGGTTTGGCTAGAAATCTGCATCACATTCCTCGGTTTCGATAAAACCCAGTATAATAGACACACACTGTATATGAAACCGACCGTACAATTTCGATA
This sequence comes from Thaumatotibia leucotreta, assembly GCA_025490895.1. NCBI lineage: Eukaryota > Metazoa > Arthropoda > Insecta > Lepidoptera > Tortricidae > Thaumatotibia > Thaumatotibia leucotreta. Next base: position 25,791 of record JALPQI010007459.1, read on the forward strand.
TCTAAAAAAAGACAATCTACAAATTCTACAATCCATTTAAAAATGTTACCTCAGGGCTCAATATCACAAAATTAGTACGTTACATAATCAAATCCCCCACTTTTCTTATTACATAAAATATACATAATGATGGTTATTTGAATAAGCCTTCGTGTTCAATTCCCCGAATACTGGCAGAGAAAACTCCATTTATAATTAATCATGAATTTCTATAGTTTTGCAACATAAATATTTAAAGTAGGTCCCAGAGTATGTTTTTCATTACGTATTCGACATTTTAGAAGGTCCGAGCGCTTTTCAAACAATAAGTACTTGTACTACAACGAAACTAATATTTACGAAAACAAAACCCGATTCGAAGGCGATTTTTACTGAGATTTATGTGGATTGATATTGTAAAGAATGTCTTTTAATTGATCCAAATAATAATTTACCAAAATAATTAAGACTAGTGATAAAAAGACACTTCCGAAATGTTACTTTTCCAAAGCAGGTTGTGGATTGTTAGAAGACAGGTACAGAAATCGGAGGTGGGTACTTTACGAGTATATGCCGTGTTAATTTTTAATATATCTACTCTAGTTTATGATTAGAAAATCCATTAATTCAATAATCTAATAGCTTTTTCGTTAATTTAAATATTTTTAAATTCTAATAGCTTTTTCGTTAATTTAAATATTTCAAAATTAAAAAAAATTCATTACTTAAAGCCAACCCGTTATGAGCGATTTTTAATATCAAAATTAAAAATCCAAAACAAATCAGCGTAACACATATCCAACTTTTCTACATACCAACAACTACTACAGACTGAAACATGACATTTGGATAAAACTCGCATCTATTATGAATATAAATAAACTGTTTAACTCGCGTGCATTTAGTGCGACAAGTTTCGGTGAGCCTAGGTCTCCATTATCAAGCACTGAGCCCGCGTTCATGCCTCGCGACTCGAGTTATTATGTCTCACGAAAGTTTAAATTCAATTAACTCGCATATTATCATAAATTATAACATAAAATCCGGTGCGACCTAATTGAAACAAGAAATAAGATTAAATGATCTGGGATCTGGGGTACCATATTCAATTCTTGTTGCCCCAGAATTAAACCGACGTATTCACTACGCTAGAAGTAAAATCGAATGGATATGCACTTGCCAGTGCATATCCATTCGATTTTCATCTAATTATGAAAACATCGTAGTAAATCAGCACGGTTGTGAGAGATGACATCCGAATCACCTCGTGGTTATTATTGCCAGTCCTAAATCTAAAGATAACGCCGACTTGGGAGGGCCATCTTCCCATCCTATGTTTAAAATAAAAATGTAACCCCAAAATTTCCGTTTTATGCTTGTATTTTATGATTGTAGGTATCGTGAATGTGTTTATATGTTCTAAAATAGTTACGGTATAGTCTTGATTTCTAATTACGGCGTTAATAATATTTGAAGTGTGAGAATTTTCATCTTTAGCACCGAAATAGATGTGATAATATTTCAGTTTTCTCTTTCTCTCTCGTACACTTTTGTTTATCTCCGATGTCCAGTATAAATGTAATAAATAATTAATTCGTATTTTATACTGCACTGCACTGCACACTGCACTCGTGGTCCCGGAATATTATTGGCGGTCCCGGGTCCCAAACCGGGATGTTTTACACATTACAGCTGAATAAAAATCAAGTGAAGTAATGCGCGGAGTATGAAACGCTATGTCATGCCCACCTGATACAATTGTACATTTAGGGGGCATTTTTGAGACATCTGAACAGTAGTGATGTCTCTGACGTCGATTGTATTCATACGTAGAAGTCTCAATATTATGTAGTTGCCATCAGCAGGCTTAGAACCTCATTGGTGCGACAGTATCTCGTCGCGAGATAGATCTCCCGTCCTTCACTAGCTATATTAACAAAAGAGGGACGGATAGACTATCTCGCGGCGAGATACTGTTGCGCCAATCATGTGCTATTAAGATTGTATACTATATCAAAGCGGTCATGGTGCACAAAATTATTTGAACATGCACTCAACCGCCATAAAAATAGAGGCCAGCTCAGATATTTGTAAGCCCACAATATATCAGACGCCAACTGTACGTAGACTAGGATAAATAGGAACAACAAATCCGTTTGCTAAAAGCGTTAACTGAACATGTCGCGTATGTAAACACTAACACAACCCTGCAAACTCCCCTTTTAAATACTTACATTACTAAGGCCGCCGACATTCTTGTCCCAGCATAAAATATCAACCGCGGGCGCGGGCCCGTCCGGGCAGTTACTGGGAAAAATGGCTGAAATTTCCAGCGAAGAATGCCCGGTGCAATCCCAGATGTAAATTAAATCTGGTCCGTGGTCAGAATCCGGCAGAGCTACGGGGAATTCGTTAGCGAACTTTTTGCCGAATTAAATAAAAAAAACTATGCACAAAAACTGGGACTCTACGAGTATAAAGAATTTCAGCCTAACCTAATCTGTACATCATCCATCATCATAAAGGAATGAAATCTAAAATCTAAAAGACATCTAGCCGAACTTACCTGCCTCGTTAGGTAAGGTACGGTTCACAAAATATTTTTTAGCACCGTGACTGCCCCGATTTATAGTACATACAGAGACAGACTAGCTGGCCCAAGTAGATATGTATACTAGTCGACATAATGTATCGCCTGCCCTTCTACCTCGACCCTACGTTTCGTGCTATTAGTCATCACCTGAGTCTTTGCGCGATTCATTTGAAGTACAACTTGAAGGCTTGCGTTGCTCAGGTCTTGGACCATTAACTGAAGTTCTGTGGCCGAAGATACAAAGAGAACGATGTCGTCGGCAAACGAGACCGTTCAAAACTGGTAAAAATTAGGGTACAGTCGAAGACAAAATAAGGGGTATACAAAAACGTTCAAAAATATGTCCCAGTGCACTCTAATTCTATGTAATAAGAACGTCGTAACATATTTATGAACGGATTCTTTCGATACTTATTTTTGCACTTGACTGTACGTGGTTAGGGTTGTAGGGATCAGAGTATAATGTAGAACAAAACTCCATGATGAGGATCCTCTTAATGGATCGAAACATATCAAGTAATTATCGACTTCAGTTACGTTCGCCCCCGTTTCGCTCAATATTTAAGCATAAAACTGTGTCCACATGCCCATTATTTTCTTTCTAATGTAATGTTTATTACCATTTTATTATAAGCTAACGACCCGCCCCAGCTTCGCACGGGTACGATACCTACATAAAAACCTTCCTCTTGAATTACTCTACCTATTAAAAAATATTTCATCAAAATCCGTTGCGCAATTTTAAAGATTTAAGCGTACAAAGGGACATAGGGACAGAAAAAGTGACTTTATTTTATACTGTGTAGTGATTAGTGATTTTACACTTAAGAGCATTAATAGGTACCTATACAATTATACATACACTTATTCACCGTATTCGCGAATTATGTGTCAAAGCGACAAAATGAGATATTTTACTAAAAAGGCCCACAATTAACATTAACATTTTCTATTATTGCAAACAAAATAGCTAATTTACCAAGAACGCCGATGTTCGTTCTAAAATGACACCCAGAAACAGCCTCACAAAATATGCAGCTGCAATATCAAAAGCGATCAAGTATAAAACCGCAGCAGTTGCAGACAGCTTGAGCACTACACGACACCAAGAGTGTCCTGGACAGATGGCTCCCAAGGGTGCCTCACACTGCAGCCTTTTCAACAAACACGCCATATTGTATTGTATGCAAGCCGCGAGCGGAATGGACTCATTAGTCCTTAATGTAAATCGTCAACTGCGTGCATAGTTGCATACTAACCTCTTCGCCAACGATGAACATGAAACGGAGCCATTAATGAGTCCGCGTTTATGGAAAGGCCACGTAACTGGGCATTTCCACTTCTAGGGACACCCAATTAGCTTAACTCTCACAAAAAAGTTAACTTCGATGTCAGCTTTGTAACGACAATTAGGCATGAAATATTTACGTAAATCCACTTTGTTCGTGTTTTTATATTGCATATACGCGTATTCTTTCTGGATTAAAATATAAAAAAATATTTTTGTTAATATTTAATGCTTAGTTGTCGTTACAAAGCTGACATCGAAGTTAACTTTTTTGTGAGAGTTAAGCTAATTGGGTGTCCCTAGAAGTGGAAATGCCCAGTTACGTGGCCTTTCCATAAAAGCGGACTCATTAATGGCTCCGTTTCATGTTCATCGTTGGCGAAGAGGTTAGTATGCAGCTATGCACGCAGTTGACGATTTACATTAATGACTAATGAGTCCATTCCGTGTCCCTAGAAGTGAAAATGTCCAACTATCAGAAGAATCCAAATGTTGAATACTATATTTTATGAGTGACCTAGGAGAACGTACGCATAAGACAAAGGTGACACCAGACATTATGTATGGAATCTGATTGGGGCTACCCGCGAGGAGCCGATTGTACGCGTACAAACGTGAAATGGTTCAGCTTCCTTCTCCAGTTTAATTTGTTAATTTTCTGCTCAGCGGATGCCTCCGAAGCACATCCTCTGCCGCATACGCTCGGCTGTGTAGATGTGATTAAAGGAGATCAAACGCATAGGCGTACGCGTTTTTCAAATGTATGAATGCAGTTTTTCTTTTCATCAAAATCGGTGACATGGTTCCTAAGAACAAATCTTCGTATGACTTATAGTTTCAGACTTTCCCATACTGACCGATTTGAATGGGCCACCCTGTATACATAATACATATATGACAATATACCAAGGAAAAACTACTGAGTTTACCAATAAGGGGTGGAGGAATGGGGGGTTAGAATCCACGTCTTTAGCATTCGCTGCTATATTTCCGGTTGTATAACATCTAATACTTATCATTTAAATAAATCGTAGTGATACTACATCCAAACATAGAGCAAATCAAATTATTTTATTCAATACTTTGACTTGCTCCACAAAAAAAAGTTTAAATATTTCGATATTTTTTTAATTAATAATAAGTTTAAACTATTTTTTTATAACTTTTCATGAATATAAGTAAACATGAGTTTCGTTTTTGGATCATAATGTATTGGACCTAGGACGGTGTTTGTCTTTATCTTGCTGCAATTATGTAACCAGAGTAGATATCCATATTAATAGAGGCTTAGTATTCCGTGCACACAAATTCTCAGAACCAATAAATCACATATTACGCCAATTACGTAACGGTCAGCATTGCCTTAATCCGAATGGTGGGTCCCAAGTTAGAAAAAGGGCTCAGAACTCGACTTACGCGGCCTCTGCCAAGGTTCAATTGATTTATGCCTACCGATAAGCATCGGAAAGTTTCTCAAACACCGCAGCATCCGACGAAAAACTATAGTTTCTGTTTGCGGGGCGGAGTGCCATTGTAATAAGTTCTGGAGGAAGGATTTGTGGCTGTAAGTTAGCGCACGGCTGCCCTGATTCCCAAGATATCGATCCCGGCCGCTCGCTTGAGATGAAAAACCGCTCGCTCCGCCTGGCCCACTTTGTCTAAAACTACCAATGACATGAGCGTTTTTCCTGTACATTTTACAATACTTGTGATGTTGAATCGAAGCGCTCGTTAGTCCGACTGTTCGCAGCAACACGAGCGTGCCATCATAGGTAATCGGAAGCGATCATCGCAAAAATGAGTATAATTTAGTGCGCTTCGTGTTCCTGTCGTACCAAATTGATACCATTATGCAACACACCGCGGTGAGCCATAACTGTTGACCATTTTATTTCATATTGTACGGGAATGGCACTGCAAACCTATAAATATATGATAATCATTTGTCAAGGCCAAAAATGAATATTTTAGCGAATCATTTTACTTTGTGCCTTGATTACTATACGTAGAGGACAATTTCTACTTTATTTTTCTAAGGGTGTTTACTTACAACAACGTGTTTACTTGCAAAATCAGCTTCTGTTTTGCTAGACCCGTTCCCGTTTAATTTTCTTTGCTGCCGGCTTGATGTTAATACTGTCATCACGCAAATGAGCAGGCAGCACACACTTCATCGAGGTGCCGATCACTATGCGTTCCGCAACACGGTACTGTTTGTCAGAAAGAGGTCTCAAAAGAGCGTACTGAACCCCCATGGACTTGCCTCTCAACATGTCGTCTTTCAAGAAAATGTTATCGTACAACGAAGTCCTGATGTACTCCATAATTTTCTGGATTTCAGCATTATTCAGTTTAAACAGTGCTGCTATTGCGATTTTGTCTAAATCCTCAGAGTCTTTAAGTTCGATTTGCAGTTTCAGGTCTTGGTCTCCACATGGATAGATGATGTCTTTGATTTGGAAGCGGTGAGGGCCGGCTCCAAGCATGAAAGCGCACCTGAAGTACGGCTGGCTACTGAGGACACTATTAAGCCAGGTGGAGTTTCTTTCCAGCGCATGGAGAAGGAAGTTAATGAAGTCACTGATATATTTTTGCCGCTTTGAAGGAATTATGGCGGCAAGGGCGATTTCCGGAAGGTTTTCGCCTAAATTGCTGCTGCTAATTTGTCTCGTACGCTTGAGAGGAATCTTAGTTTTTAAACTTTTCAAAGAGGGCATGGTAAGTATGTTTACAGCCACAATAAATTTTGAATTTTCTCTTTTTATCTCGATTACTGACAGTGAAATTAATGACAATTAATGTCATGTTATTTTTTTTCGATTGTAGAAAGAGTTATCGTACTACCTACGGAGGTGATTATATGAACAAAATATCTCTCATGATTTTCTAGCACGACAATTTAATACATTTACAGGTGTTAACAATTGCTTCTATGGTTCCTTCAAAATACAAATTGAACAAACATGATCGCTTAGTCAAAATACGAATTAGTGACATTTTTTATAAATAAACTTTATACCCTTATAACACAGGTTGTTTGGGTTTTCTGGGTTCAGTAGCCAAAATGGAAAAACGGAACCCTCACAGATTCGTCATGTCCGTCTGTCAAAGGCGATCTCATAATGTATTAGAATAGAATAAATTCTATTCAGATACGTTAAGCACACATTACAGATCAGCAAAAGGGAACACGGTGGAAACATTGTTGTATTATGTATAAACGGCTATAAAATTATGATACCAAAATAGTAAAAAACTATTTGGGTTGGGCCCTCCATGTAAAATGTTTTTTTTTTTTCGATGTGCATTAGCGCTTGAGGATCGCTATCAATGGAAAGGTTATTTGGTGGAAAGGTCAATGAAAGGTATTTCAAAATGATATGAGTTATGTTATAAGCTGGCCCAACAAGTACTAGGCCAGCGTTGGGACCACGCAAAATAGGCACGTTTGATGTCGAGTTGCGGAAAAAAATGGCCAGGATACAATACAATACAACCATTTTTGATATAAGTAGGTATGAGCTCGATGAAATTCTTTCAACAATTTTTGGTTTCTGCAAAGTATATCAGTATTAGGGATTTTAACTGTAATTTTAATACTTGCTGCTACGGAACCCTTTGTGCGCGTGTCGGACTCGCACTTACTCGGTTTTGTTATCTATTGTTAGTAAAGTGACGTGTGTGACGCTTCATGACAATCATTGTTGTTGGACTTCGGGTGAAACTTATTGGAACCAAACATTAATATAATTAATAGGTATTTCAAATAAAAGTAAGAAGGTGCAATAGTTTCCTGATGCTTAAAACTTGATGCATTGCATCGTAACAAGGTATGCTAAAGTAAATGTATGTATGTAATACATATATAAATTTAGGTTCTTAATATAATCATCTTATGTTAATTTGAGTTTAGTTATCTATTTGTTTGATTTCTAGGCTGGTGTACGTATGTGCATAAATCTAATTTCTTAGCCAGTGTTAATTCTTGACGTTGAAAGATAGTAGCAATAGCAATCACGTAGCAACGCACCTACTAGCACATCTGAGGGGAATAGGTACAGTCGAGTGCATTAATATATAAACACATTTGTAAGGGATCAGTATGGAGAATAGTATATATATTAATGCCCTTGACTGTACACATTGGTCTGTGCAAAATGCACTTCACTGCACCAGCCTTTCTGTTATAGATACGTACTGACCTATACCACACTTTGAACGAGGTTATGCAATCGGAGGTGTAAATTACTTACCGGAGTGTCCTAAGTAAGTGAATTAATGTAACAAGGTTATAGTTAAAGGCCAAATAAGGTGTAGGTATATAAAAATGTTAAAAAATATGTGCACATTAATTCTGTCAAATAGCAACGTCGTAAAGGTTGTAGGACTTGTAGGTAACATCCTACCTATTTATAAGAGGTTTATTTCGATACATATTTTTGCACTTGACTGTAGGTACCTACCATTAGTACCTAATACGAGTAAAGCCGAGTAAGCTGACAAGTTTATTTAAACATTATATAGGTACATATCATAAAATTAAATACAGCCTCGGAAATTGATTTAAGTAGCTACAGTCTACAAAAAGTGTCGTCAACCACTATTCGACTTTATTCCTACGAAATAGAGTCGAAAACCATTCCAACCGTTTCGTATATTGACTATCAAAATAAAAGCCAGTAGGAATTTTTTATTATTTTCAACCGAATTCAAAAATAAGGAGGAGGTTTTCAATTTGAATGTAGGCATGTTTTTTCACTATAAAGCCTACCTACTTATATACGTAGGTATACAGGGTGGTCCAAACCTTGACGTCAAAAAATTTTTTTTAGGTTCTCAACGTCATGGGCTATCAGAATATACCCTATGTATGTTAGCCGATTTTTTGTAGTTTTCGAGTTATGAATTTTTGAAAAAAAATTTTTTTAGAAATTCTGGAATTAAGAAATTTATTGTTAAAAAAAAACTATCGGTTTTTTTTATATTTTCTTTTTGTAAAAGTATTACTATAAATAAAGCATTTACTGACAAAAAAATTAGCGTCCTCACTTTGATACAAGTAGGAGAAAAAATACCAAATTCAAAATTTTACTTTAAAAATGCATCAAAATAGCATTAATGTATGTAAATAAAAAAAATAAAACATATCCCAAGGATTTTTGGTAATGTAAAGACTGCCCTAGACCTTAAACATTCGTAAAAGCAAAAAAAAAGTGATACTTAATAATGAGGATTTTTCGGAGTAGTCGGTCAAATAAACTTAAAAAAGCTTAAAATTTTAAAGTAGTAAAAAATTACTTGAATAACTACACAAATTGATTTTTCGTGGTATTTTCTGTCTTTGTTTATTGAAAAGAACAACAAAAGAGACGAAATTTCACTTTATTTTTAAATTAAAAATTTTGAAGTTTTTTTTAATTTTATTTGACCGACTACTCCGAAAAATCCTCATTATTAAGTATCACTTTTTTTTTTGCTTTTACGAAGGTTTAAGGTCTAGGGCAGTCTTTACATTACCAAAAATCCTTGGGATATGTTTTATTTTTTTTATTTACTTACATTAATGCTATTTTGATGCGTTTTTAGCGTAAAATTTTGAATTTTGTATTTTTTTATCCTACTTGTATCAAAGTGAGGACGCTAATTTTTTTGTCAGTAAATGCTTTATTTGTAATAATACTTTTACAAAAAGAAAGTAGTTAAAAAACCTAACAGTTTTTTTTTTATTAATAAATTTCTTCATTTCAGAATTTCTCAAAAAAAAATTTTCAAAAATTCATAACTCGAAAACTACAAAAAATCGGCTAACATACATGGGGTATATTTTGATAGCTCATGACGTGAGGAATCTAAAAAAAAATTTTTGACGTCAAGGTTTGGACCACCCTGTATATTCCCATCACCCACCTACAGCCTACCGAAGAGTTCATTTCAAATTCTAATATCGCCATTAATGTTTAATTATTAGTGGTTAACTGGTTACTTATAATTACAGTTTTAACAGAAATAGTCAAGTTTTTTAACCGGCAAGTAAATAAAGCAATCTTCTGTATCACCTAGTTAGGTAAGTAGGTACCTAGGTATGCAAATTACAAAAAGCCAATCGGAAGATTAAATAAGTAATGATAAATAAACCCATTTTTGCTACATGCAAATGTAAATTCAAATGCATCTAACTTATTAGTATAATCTCGTACATATTCACAACAGTAGCCAAATTAACCAAAAAAAATCGCAAACATTATCCACGACACGAGAAATTTTGCCTTTCAAAGGGAAATAGCGAATGGCACACCGCGTATCGAGGTCAAACAACGCTACACAGACCCTTTATAATACCTATAGCCTCCTCTAACAGGCGTGATTCAGTTAGGTTAGGTTTAATTTGGATAAAACAAATCTTTTAACTTACACACACCGCTCACATAGTTATCCCGTTAAGATTCGCCTCAACGGCAATGCTGTCACGACCTGTCGAATTCACTCACACAAACACATCTCGCTACGTAGTAAACGTCATAACCTACGTTTACACTGGTAATTACACCATTTAACAACGTTTCTCGACTTTAACAACAGTATATCATATGCATAACAACTATATCTTTAACATATCACGAGCACAAGTACCTAAGAGTCTTAGAACAGTATAAAAAACCGTATTTATAGGCAAACACAGCCTAATCACCACTCCTTTTCTCTCACGAATTTCTATGATAGCGCACACCGAACAGCTGCCGTGCGTGGTCAACCAAAACAAAGACTAGTAGTGCCATCCCTCGGCGACTCTTGATAAGTCACCCGACAGCAACCAAATACGGATGGCTAGCACTACACCGCATTCAGCAAACGTGTCACAGATGGCGCTGTTTTCAATTTAGTGCAGTAAAATTATGAAATTTAAATCATGTTTATTTTGTTTACTTCAAAAAGTGTTTTACAAAATGTTGATAATTAATGCAAATAAAAAAAAACACTCCACCGTGACAGTGTTTGACACTGCCGTGACCAGGATTCGAACCTGGGTTACTACGGCCACAACGTAGGGTCCTAACCACTAGACGATCACGGCTATCGGAGCGAATGTACATGCTGGCGAAATTACACATTGGTTACTCGAGATAAACTCCCCTCCATTAATTTGATCTGAGATATAAAATAGTAAATTACGAATATTATGATACAAGTGCAAAAAAAATTAAGCTCGTATGGCGATAAACTAAAACATGACCGAAGGGAGTGTTTTAAATCGACACGAGTTACGAATTTCCTTATCGCATTGTACGAGGGTTTTCAATGCAGATAGCTCTTCGAAATTTCGTTGTGACAAAAAATGAACCACATCCCGCACTAGCGCATAAATAAACCATATAGGGTAGTTTAGCCGGTTTTCGGCCAGTTTACCAAAATTTTGAATTTAAAACTATTTTATGAATAGTGCGCTTAACAAATCCAAGTAATGACTATATTTTTAGACTATAAATATGATGAAATTGTAATTTTTTGATCGAACTTTATGTCATATGATGCATAATGATTTTTAAAAATAATAAATATCAAAAAGCGGCGATTTAGCCGGTTTTCGGCCATTTTTTTTAGTTTTCGGTCGCTTAATCATCAGTTCTCGGCCACTATTTATAGTTTTAGTAGTGAGTCTTATTCCATAGTCTGTAGGGTTTATTTTAAATCAAACAAAAACTATATGAATCAATAAATGTATTAGAAATATTAGGAACATTATAAGGAACTTTTATGTACTTAACTATTATTTTATTTATTTATTACTTTGTATTCCGTCAGTGGTAAACAAAATGACGGCCCATCTGATGGCATGTGTTACCATAGCATATGAATTTCTTCTAAAAATCACCTAAAACTTAATAGGAACTTCTCTTGAATAACATAAAACAAAAACCATATATTAAAATAATGAAAAACCTTCGTCGCTGCTACTCAATCCCGCATATCCTTTATCATCTGTCTTGTCAAAACCTACTTCTGTATTATCAATAGTTGGATGTTTTGAGTTTCCTTCTTTTCTGACTTTAGATTGAGTTTTTTCGTTATTGCTACATTTCTTTTTAACTTTTGCGTGAGTCGCTACTTTCTTGTCTGAAACTTCATTATTACCTAGATGGGGCTCATCCATATTTATCTCATAGTTTGTCGTTATGTTTACAAAAAACATTCTTATCATTTAATCAATATTGTCTGCTAGAAATAGTATACTGCAGTAAATATTATTATTACCTGAAATCAAACACTTTAGAACGGGTTAAGTTGATGATGATGGTCATCATCTTAACCCTCTGAAAGGGCCGTAAAGGGCTTGAAAATTAGACTAATGGTGTAAAAAAAACGCGATTAAGCTGTTCCAAAGTGTCTAATTTCAATGAATAGCAATCGCGAAAATAGAAGACAGTATTATTTTATTACCTGGTTAGTTATAGCTATATCAGCTTCTACTAGGTAAAAAAAAAATTTATTTATTTTAAATAGAATAAAAATATTTATTTTGGGCCGCTTACGAAAAGACGGCCGACAACACACAATTTGTTTGCCTATTTCCGGCCACTCTGTCAACAGTGGTCGAGAACTCATTATTAAAATTCTGATTTTCGGCCACGTTTTAATCAATGCAATAAATAAACGCGGTATGAAAACTAACATTGTTAAAATTACTTTGGACATGAGATTAAATAAAAACATTACATGAATAAAAAAGTGTGGAATTTGTCTGTTTTTTATCGCTTTATTTTTAAGGGCCGATAATTAACGTATGATGCGTCTGTTTTCGGCCAGAATAAATTAACAAGGCCGAAAACTAGCTTGTCATAATCCTGTTCTCGGCCGTCAATTATAAAATATTTAACAGTATGTTTTCATCAAGTATTATTTAGAATACATGTGGCCGCCAGTTAACTACATTAATTAAAATGTATTTAACTTCACATTAAAACCCAACATAGCTCACGTATGCTTTTATTTTAGCAAATATATGCAGTTAAGTCCTACGAAGTTCAAGGCCGTTCTCGGCCGGGTGGCCGAGAACGAAATATTTCGTGAATTTGCATTTAGCTACCCGGCCATCAAAATTTAATAGTTTTTACTTTATATTCCATGAATTTTGATCAAAATATCAATACTTCGACTAATATTCTACACACTTAAACATAAGCAATGTTATAAACAGCAAAGGTACAATATTTTTACTGACCTCGAAAAAAATTGCTCGCGCAATTTTTTACTTAAAATGGCGACACATCTACACAGTCTAAATTTTGTCGATGCACTGACCAGTCAATTGGAACATTATTAGGCAGCCAGTTTAAAGAGGTGTAGGTGTCAAGTGAAATTACCCGATTAAAGTGTTGTTTTGCATAGATAGGTTAAAGAGTTCTTGTTATTTTCGTTTTACTACGTAGTGGCCGACAACCAGAAGTGGCCGGCGAACCGGCTAAACTACCCTATACTAGATTTTACAACAAGGGCATGAAGTGACCCATTTTTACCTGATGCAATTTTTTGCATACTGTGGACTCCATCGCGTGATTCGGGCTTCAGTGAACGCCCTCGCCGAAATTATAATAAACAAAGGTTAATTTTAAAAATGCAATCCCTAAAACTAGGTTTAGGGAAGGGAAAAGGCTTGAGGAACGGGCCAGGACTAACACCGGCTTCGATATACCTATTTGGAGTGTTTGGAGAACTTGGAGTTAACTAATCTAGTCAGAAACCTATGAAATTGTATCTACTTAGGTACTTAATACCAATACGTACCTATGTTTACAGTGTTTCAATTTCCATGAATTATTTTAACAGTCACAGGCAGGGGTGAATAAGGACTCGAGTTTTAGACTCTTTATTTGGCTATGCCTTCTTGGCGCTCCATAAGTAGTAGTCTCTCTCTATGATTGAGATTGGGCAAAAATATTTCACGTAAAGTAGTCCATCATGCTTGCGCTAATAAATTAGTGCAACCGTCAGTGTTATTCACTAAGGAAACCGCCTTGCTAACAGCGCTGTGTCAGCGCTGCGGCAGCGTCGAGCCTAAACATGGTATTCAGATTCAGTATTCACTAATGCACTTTAAATGACACTAGCGCTCGGCCACGAATGCGGCGTGAGCTGGAACTACACTGCGTCGAGAGTTACCGTCTACAGTTCGACGACGAGCTGTTCTACGAGTGAATACCGTTTTTCGCAGCGCTGCGCTCTACGTCGAAGTAAAGGTTGTCTCGTCGTCGAGCTCGTTGACGAACGTAGCGTCGAATGTGTGAATAAGAGAATAGCACAGCTGTTAGGATTGCAACACTCGGTAACAATAACCGTACCATACCGTATACCTAAGTACTTTTCACGACACTGTTCGTAAATGTGGTGATTGTTTGACTAAACACAGGACGGAAAGTTGCCTATAGACGTATGGCTGTCAAATTGTGACAGCTGTACATCTATGAACGTCACGAACAGTACAACAATGTTGAACGTAAACTAAAAGGTCATATCTAAACACGGATTTCATAGGTAGATACGACGTTTTGAAAATTATTTCAGAGAAATTTTCTCGGACTTCTTGTTTTTTTTTTTAATTTTTGTGGCACAGGATTATGGCGTTCAGCCACATAAAAATGTCACTAATTTTTAATAATTATAAAAAATGTGTTTTATTTACTCACAGTTGTCGTGAAAAGCACAATGTTTAGCCTCGGCTGAAAGTGCAATAGATGAACTCGTACTATCGAAGGCCTCCCCAAGGGTCGGCCTTCAAACAAACTCGTTCATCTATTGCTTACTTTCCAGCCTCTACAACAATGTACTATATATTATTTCGGAATGTGCATCGCTTAGGTAAATCGTGTTTGTTTTATAATTCAAAATAATATATACCTACCTACATATTATTTACTTACCTAGTGACTTGAACCCATCCATTGATAAGTAAACATGACATGATATATTAATAAAATACAGATTTTAATCAGTATTAAACGTTTATTTATGAAAGACCTTTCAAGTGATCTGTAGACGCTTAGACAGCACTTTACGTACGACGACTAGTTAAGTAGTACTCGTAAAATGTCATCCCTAGTCAACCGTCTACATGGCGAGACATTGAAATAACCCACATTATTTCATTTTAAGCTTGAAACTCCGGCGTAAAGCTAATTCAATTTAGATTTTTCTATCCTTTTTGTTTCTAGTTGGGTGTGATTTCGCATATAAAAGGGGTGCGCCTATCACACGGGTAGTCGTTGAGTTTGCCGTCACGTTGTATCGAGCCACAGAACTCTTGACCGTGGAGATTATTAGGCTCGTCTTTGCCCCAAACTTCGTATCCGGCCTCAGACAGGCTTTGGTCTGTAATAAATATGACATTTTGTTAATCAACTATTAAAGGAATCTATTCATTATTGTGCAACTGTTTTTTCTTTGCGTTATAAATTACGCAAAAGCTTAAATGTGTGAATATGTATAAGGTCAGTGTGGGTAAGACCGCATATCAGGAAAGGCCGTCTACCATCTGATTCCCATCCCCAACTCAACAGTATAAGACGCATTATGACGGACTTTCCTTAAAAATTAAAAATATGCCGGAGTTACCCGTACTGACCTTAGTATAATTTAATTAAGCGGTTTAACTAGAGTGAATCAAGTAGTGATTTTAACCTTTGAATTATATTTATAGACTATATTATTATGTCTCACGAAAGTTTAAATTAAATTGTGTGAATATACCTTCAAACTATTTTTAAGAGCTTGTTACCAACACGTTCTGTTCTGACAAATAAAATAATAGATTTGATTATATTTTTATTGTCATTTCAGAATCGTAGGTATGCTCTTATGAAGTTATGTTATGATGACTTAATATGAATGTCCATCAACGTAACAATGTAGACTATAGCTTTTAGGATTTCCTTACCAAAAATAGTAAGAAACTCTCCACGTTCATTCCAATCCCAAAATCCAACTCTAGCTTCGTTAGCATTGCCCGCCTTTATTGTGCTAGCAGGGTTCTTCCCGAATATTTCCTTCAGTACTTGAGCTTCGGTGTTGCTGTTGATAACCGCTAGATGGCCTCCTTCAGCCTGACAAGTCATGGAAGCTCGGGACCAGATCCTCGAGAGTCGGTGGAACTTGTAACAGCTACCAGTGCGCGGCTCCAGTTTGTAACCTATTTCATAACATCACATTATCAGCCTTTCTCAGTCCACTGCTGCAGTGTTATTCACTAAGGAAACCGCCTTGCTGTCAGCGCTGTGTCAGCGCTGTGGCAGGGTCCAGCCTAAAAATGGGATTCACTAATGTACTTTAAACGACACTTGTGCTCGGCGACGAATGCGGCGTGAGCTGGAACTACACTGCGTCGAGAATTTGAATTGTACGAACTTCGAATTCTCTAACGAAAAACAGCGAAGAACTCGCCCACAACCTCACTCACAGCCTAGATTCCTAATGTCAAATAAAACAGCTAGGATTTTAGACAAGGCTATCTCGACGTCGAGCTCGTTGACGAACGCAGCGTCGAATGTGTGAATAAGAGAATAGCATAGCTGGACGTAGGCCTCTCCTATTACGATGCATTACGAGGTAAATGCCCATAATAATCACGCTGGGCAAGCGGATTGGCGATCGCAGTAATGTGTGCACTATGATGACGCTGCTACCCATCATCAATCTATCAAAGAATAGTCACACTTCAATACCTTAGTCGGCTCTTACGAAACCTGTGGGATGATTTGGGGTGGTGATAAATGTATTCTTACTGTCGTCACGTTTATCACATACTCACGCTTATTCATAAATGTCACCTAACTTAGCAAGCCGATAAGTATTGTTTATCTCTTTTGATCATATAGACATATTAATAAGTAGACCCCTTTATTTTGTCGCATTGACTTCAGAGATTGTTTTTTTCATCGACCGTCTCGATGCCAATGTTATGGACCAGGTCATTGATTTTTGCAATTAAGATATAAGACACATAAATAATATAAACAAGTTATTACTCTATTACAAATACGCAGGATTTCGAGGATGATAACGGGATCCATCAAAAAGGCGGAAAGCGACAAACAATACTAGGGGATCGGCTTGCTAAGTTAGGAGACGTTAATGGATAAGGGGGTTTATTTTTTTTTTAATACAAGATTTACAAGAACGGCTTACACAAATTCCTGTTACAACAATGAAATATTAATACAATTTTCACATATAGGTACCGTTTTTTCTCAGGAATCTTTATAGGGACTTACGTTTTAATTAGAAACAATACATTTATCAAATATTTTCCAAAAAAAGTTAGTTTCAATAATCTGTCAAATGTAAGAAGTTGTACCTAATGGTTATTACAAGTTGGATGGTACTCACCATCAGCAGTAGTACCACACTTGTTTACAACCATCCTAGAGCTCTCCTTGCGGCAGAAGTAAGCACAGGCTGTATTGCAGCTGACGTCTATCGCCTCGCCTACTCCATTCATCACTACGCAGTCTTCTTCGCTTTTCACGTTATTGGGTTCACCTTCAGCCCATCGGAGAGAGAGATTGGCAAAGGGGATGCCTGGTAAACGAATTTCTAGGATTATCGGATAGGTAAGAGAAATGATTTTGAAGCTGTTCTACGAGTAAGATGTTCTCATAAAGTTAGCATAATCTATCCAACCAGCTTGTCTGTAGAAAAAGGCGGCGAATTCAAATTTTCTATGGACAACCAACTCTTACCGCCTACATTTTTAAATTTGACACACACTTGAGATAGATCGTTAAATGGCTATTTAATATTCTGATTTTATCATCATTGTTTTTTCACATCATCATCATCAGCCTATGATAGTCCACTGCTAGATGAAGGCCTCTCCTATTAAATTATGCGTATAGACGCATTAGGAGGTAAATGCCCATAATCGCCACGCTGGGCAAGCGGATTGGCGATCTCAGTAATGTGTCTACAATGATGACGCTGTTGCCCATCATCAATAGTTATCAAAAATGGTCAGTGACACTTCAATCACTTAGTCGACTCTTACGACACCCGCAGGAGGAGTTGGGATGGTGACAAATGTATTATTACTACAGTCACCACACGGCTCATTGTTTTAAATGTTTATCAATACTTTGGTCTATTATTTCACATAATGAAAAAAATCAAAAATCTACAAAATCTTAATTTTGTTAATAAGCAATCAACAATTTAATTTTGTATCATTAAAACTTGGTAACATAGGAAAACGGCAACTCACGCATTTAGCGCTAATAATAACAAACTTTCTGCGAACTGCTTATAAAGGTAGGTATACCCTTATTATGTATATAAATATGTACTTACATCATTATATTCATTATTATCAGCAACTCACCATCCATACTCATGAATTCTCCCTTAGAAATTAAAGAATGTACTCCGATGAACGCGTGGCGGTTGGTCATCTTGTTAGCGGCCAACATTTGTAGCATGACCGCGGACAAAGCGTCAGTTTTTGGAGAAGCCAAGGTGCCACCTGCAAATTAGGACATCCTTTCATTCCTTTCCTTCTGACTAATAATAGCGGAGAGAACTTCGTGAACTGGTGAACTTTGGTAGTTTTTGAAGCAAAAGTAATAGACTAATAGTAAAACAGTGACATCGGCTTTTGTGCCTAATAATTGACCTAATTATAATAATAATAATAATAATAAAAAAAAAAAAAAAAAAAAAAAAAAAAAAAAAAAAAAAAAAAAAAACCGCTATGACAGTGTCAAACGTGTTTGCATTACAATTTTGATATATTTTTATTTTATACGCGTTTTATACCACATAATTGCGAAAAAACCATCCCAGTGACTCTAACGATACCTAAGATGTTATTAATATATCAAAATAGCACCGAAAGTAGTCACAATTTCGCAATGGCCATTTTGACATTTCGTGACATTCAATAGTGAACACGGCTAAACGCGTAAAAGTTACAAATTGATGCAAACTAGAAGTCGGACTAAAGCGGAAACTACCAGCAGCGCACGACCTCCACCTTCGCCCGCCTCGTCCAGCTCTCCGTCCACATCGTCGTCGGGCGATGACTTCGCTACAGCGCCCGACACAGACGGATCAAGCGACGAGAGCGGGCCGCCGCCGCCGCCGCCGCCACGACCACCTGCGCGACGAGGGCGGCCACCGCTGCCGGCACGCTTGGGGCCCGCGGGACATCCTGCCCCGCCCACGGCTCCCGCTGCCGGTGGTGTAGTGCGTCGCATGCGATGGACTCAGACGATGAATGAGAATTGCATGCGCGCCTACTACGAGGCTACAGAGGGGGGAACCCGACTAACCACGTACCGTTCTAGGATTCTGCCTCTGTTTCAGGCTCTTGAACCCGCCATCACCGTATCGGAGCAACGACTAGCGGATCAGGTGCGGGTCATTCTACGTTCTAAACGTTTGGATGACTCGACACTTGATCGGCTTCGCCTGCAGGCTCTCTCGACTCGCGCAGCTTCCACCTCGGTGCGGGACCAGCCCGCCACGTTGCCGGATCCGGTGCCGACACCCGACCTGGCACCGGGGGCGCCGCGGGTTGATCCCAGTGCCGATGAGGATTATTTTGCGAGTCAGAGTGTAAGTACTGCAACTGATGAGCATCTGAGGAGGACTTTGGAAGAGGCGATTATGGAATATCGCTCCACACCCAATTCTAGGCCACGGTTACCACGCTTGCCCATGAATAGACGCAATCTAGCGTTAATGGGAGTCCTAAACGCTTTACTGGAGCCGTACATACGGTCCAGTAAAGATTTGGACGATACGCACTCGATCATGTACTGCGGGGCCATCGCGGCGTGCCGTGTTGCTCGAGTCAAGTTTCCGGACGCTGACCGTGCACCTAGGACCGCCGGGGGTGTCCCCGCATGGCAAGTGCGGATCGAGCGTCGTATCGACTCGTTTAGGACTCTCATTGCAAAGCTGATTTGCTTCAGGGGGGGCAATAGCCGCCCCCGAGTAATGCGCTTTGTGAACCAGGCATTCGCGGGAACGGGCATCATGCCCTGCGACTACATGGCCAACCTCACAGAGCGCATTGACTTTCTGAAGCAGAAAGTTTATGCATGGGCAAGCCGTATCCGCCGCTACAGAGAGCGTGTGGATCGATTTCAACAGAACCGCCTCTTCCAAAGTGACCAAAGGAAGTTATACCGAAGGTGGGAGGGAACCGATCACCATTTGTCCGACGCGCATCTGCCGGATGCTACTGCCATGACTGATTTCTGGCGTAACATCTGGTCGGTGCCCGTCGGACACATCGAGGGCGATTGGATGAACGTTGTTGAGCGTGAGTGCGAGAGCATCGAACCTATGGAGGCAGTTGCCATCAGCGCCGATGACGTAACTTGTGCCATCCGCCCTGCCCAGAACTGGAAAAGTCCTGGACCGGACGGATTGCACAACTTCTGGCTAAAATGGTTTCGGTGCTCCCACTCGCGATTAGCAGCGCAATTCCAACAAGCCCTTGAGCTTGGTTCCCTGCCTCCTTCCTTAACAACAGGTGTAACCTTCCTGCTCTACAAGTCCGGTAGTACCACGGAACCGAAAAACTACCGACCCATCACGTGCTTGCCTACACTCTACAAGCTCCTTACATCCATTTTGAGAGTAAAAATTAACACGCACATTGTTGCGAACAATGTTCTGGCCTCTGCTCAAAATGGATGTAGGGTTGGGTCCCGTGGTACTAAAGAGCTCCTCCTCATCGACATGACCATTTGCCAGCAAGTCCGGCGTAACAAAGGGGCCCTCTCCGCCGCTTGGATTGACTACAAGAAGGCCTATGATTCGGTGCCCCATTCATGGTTGAAGAGGGTCTTGGAGCTGTATAAAGTTGATGCAGCTTTAAGATCCTTTCTCGGCGCTTGTATGGGGCAGTGGACCACAGTCCTTCGTCAACCAGGAGGCGGAGATGACCCCTCTGGCCCGCAGGACTTCATAAGGATCGAGCGAGGAATATTCCAGGGTGACAGTCTGAGTCCTTTATGGTTCTGCCTAGCTCTGAATCCCCTTAGCACCCTGCTGAAGGATTCAGGACTAGGTTGCCGGCTTCGGAGAGAGGGTGAAGTCATTTCTCACCTTCTGTACATGGATGATCTCAAATTATTTGCGCCAAATAGCCAAGACTTGTTGGAACTACTGCGAACCACAGAAGTTTTCAGTAGTGCCATCAATATGGAGTTTGGTGTCGATAAGTGTGCGGTTATGCATGTGCAGCGGGGGAAAGTAGTAAATTCAACAAATTTACAGCTTTCTGAGACAATGTCGTTCAGATCTATCTCGGAAGCAGAAACCTATAAATACCTTGGTATGTCACAGTCTTTGGGTATTGAAGATATGGGAATTAGACAGGCGGTGAAGGAGCGCTTTTTCAGCCGGCTCACAAAAGTACTTAACAGTCTTTTGTCAGGAGGCAACAAAGTGCGCGCCTTCAACGCTTGGGTAATGCCCATACTCACATACTCCTTTGGCGTACTAAGGTGGACTCAGACCGAGCTGGACGCCCTGGATCGAAGGGCCCGTACACTGCTTACCACACATCGAATGCTACACCCGCGCTCATCAGTTATGAGATTGTACATTCCGCGGAAGTGTGGGGGCCGCGGCTTCCTAAATGCCAAAAACCTTCACAACCACGAGGTGTACAATCTCAGAAACTATTTTCTTAACAATGAGTGTGGGATGCATCGTGATGTGGTGGCAGTAGACCGAAACCTCACGCCGCTCTCCTTGGCAAAAGAGAACTGGCGCAGACCTGTGGTACTAAGCACCGAGGACCGCAAGGCGGTATGGAAGAGCAAGGAGCTACACGGGCGGTTCTACAAGGCCCTCACGGGACCTGACGTAGATCTGCTCGCGTCGGTGAACTGGCTACGATTCGGGGACCTCTTCGGAGAAACCGAGGGTTTTGCCTGTGCAATTGCTGACGAGGTTATCATGACGAATAACTACCGGAAATATATCCTGAAGGACGGTACGGTCGACATCTGTCGGGCATGCCGCCGTCCCGGTGAGTCACTCAGGCATATTATTTCCGGTTGTTCTCAGATTGCTAACACCGAGTACTTGCACAGACATAACCTCGTAGCCAGTATTATACACCAGCAGCTTGCTCTTCAATACGGCCTTGTGGACGTCGAAGTGCCATACTACAAGTACACAACTGCACCAGTTCTCGAAAATGGTCGTGCCACGCTCTATTGGGATCGATCTATCATCACGGACAGGACTATTGTAGCCAATAAGCCTGATATCGTGCTGGTAGATCGATCGCAGCGCCGGGCTGTGCTCGTCGACGTCACCATCCCCCATGATGAGAATCTCGTGAAGGCCGAGAAGGACAAGTCCAGTAAGTACCTAGACCTGGCCCACGAGATAACCGCCATGTGGGATGTTGACTCGACGATCATAGTCCCGATAGTCGTTACAGCGAACGGTTTAATAGCGAAGAGTCTCGACCAACATCTTAAGAGTCTCTCGCTAGATGGCTGGATCAAGGGTCAGATGCAGAAGGCAGTAATCCTGGACACGGCGCGGATAGTCCGTCGGTTCCTCTCTCTGCGGCCTTAACCACCGGCAGCTTGGGCCCGCCCCGTTGCCGGCGGCACCCTAGGTTAGGTTTTTTATAATGTGTTTATGTGTTTTGTATTGTTTTTGTATGTTTTATTGTATTTTACTTTTATAGACATTTTGTAAAAAACCTAGCCTAAGAGAATATTAAAATAAAGGGAATAATAATAATAACTTTATTTAGCATCAGATAGTACATAACTGCTTACACTAATAATCTATAACTAGGTACACTTTTATCTATTGAAAGAGCATCTTCATTCTAACTAACTTGCATCCCAAGTACGGATTAGGTTAAAAAGTAGGGAGGTTTGTCAAGGACCGCCCGTTTTATGACTTTCTGGAATGCATCAGTCAAATAAAAACACTCCTGTGACTAGTACAGTCATGTCCAACAACACGTATACACTTCGAAACGTATCTCAAAGGCATAAGGTTCAAAATAGTATACATATTATTAGAGCCGACCGCACAGTCTATATCGTAGGTAAGGAACTACAATGAAAACATTGAGTAAGCGTCATCTGTTCCCCATACTAGTAAAAACTGTGTCACGGTGGAACAGGATTCCTCTTGTCGCTGTTTACATTATTGATTTATAATTTTATCAAAGATTAATTAAATAATTAGTTAGTTAAAATTATGTTGACAATATTTGGATTTCAGAGTTTTGTGCTTAGGTATATCTTAATACCTATTTCCAATACAGAGTCGTTAACTCTTACTGCACTGCACGGGATTATTCCCACCTGTTACCACCCATCTGACACGCGTGATAACAACTGGGATTTTTTTCCACCTGAGGGAACAACTAGGAATAAAAATCCTTGGGACATCTTTTTCCTAGTTACCACTAAATATTGTAGGTACCTACAAGTGGAGAAAAATCCCGGTAGTTGTCACCAAGTTGGTGGTAACTACTGGAAATGGTATATTTGGTGGAGTTATACTGTAATGGTAATAGGGGGGAAAAACGCAGTTGTTACCACGTGTGTCAAATGGGTGGTAACAGGTGGGAATAACTGCACGTCTTCCAACAGGGAGTCTTTTGAAGAAAGATCTTAAGTGAGTTAATTCGTTCACTACAGACAGACTGTAATTGCAACGTGAAAATTTGCGCCTCTAAACAATGACTTAGCTTACTTTAAGTATGAAATAGAATCATACTCCTGAAACAATGACAATACCTTCTAGATGACAGCGCAGACGCGCGTCCGACCAGATGAGTGGCTCGATGTGCAGGCGAAGCCATGTATCCGCTTCTGGCACATACTGGTACCCCACCTTCATAATACTGTCAATAGCATGACATCCTATAATTGATGAAATCGATCAAGGTTTGGAAGAGTTTGTGTCCTAGAGAAGCGTCTATTAGCGCTATCAGCTATCACCGGGCGAGCATCGGGAGTGCGTATCTTTTGTTCGTGTTTATAGCCGATAGTAGCTCGTGGTGATACCAGTGCCATACGGCCCGTTTCATAATCCCCTTAAAAAATTATCACTATCCTTTTCCCCACGCGTATAAAATACAGTACCATTTATCTGACAAGTATATTTAATTCGGGGTGGTGAAACAGGCCCTTAGGCTGCGTTTCCGCCAGGGATGCCCGAGGATGTATTTCCATACAAATCGACACCTCGCTCGAGTCATTAATAGGTGTCATTTGTATGGAAACACATCCTCGCACATCTCTGGTGGAAACACAGCCTTACACTAATATGCCTTACACCTTACCTGCCAACAGTATTGAATGAAATATTAAAAACCAATATGTTTTAACCATGTTCAAATTTCACTTCAAATGTTCAAAACTGACTTCAATCAACAATTAAATGCGGTGCACAATGGAATATTAACACGTCTTTTTACACTTGTGGTAGCGTCGTTATTAACAATACGAAACGAACAAATCCCTGTAATCTAGAATATTTTTGTTGGGATGTGTGCACGGGACACAATAGCCAAGTTTGCTAAAGGCTGAGCCATACTGGATGCGTGTGCAGCACCACGTGGGCGTGTGC
Source organism: Thaumatotibia leucotreta (assembly GCA_025490895.1). Lineage (NCBI taxonomy): Eukaryota > Metazoa > Arthropoda > Insecta > Lepidoptera > Tortricidae > Thaumatotibia > Thaumatotibia leucotreta. The sequence goes on from JALPQI010007459.1 coordinate 50,264, forward strand.
GTGGCGTGCGCGTTGTAGCGTGGAAATATCATAGTAGAGGCATACCGCTTGCACGTCACAAGCACGTGCACGCCAAACAAACGGTGAGCCATCTAATATGACATTTACATAAACTACAACACGCACGCCATGCACACGCGCACTCGCACGTGCTGCACACGTATCCGGTGTGGCTCAGCCTTAAAGTAATACCGAAATATCGATACGTCATGCGTCGAATACACGAAATAGAAAATCTGTTGCCGCATATAAAGTAACATTAGTAGGTAGGTAAAAAGTATAATTTAAGCACATTTTAGCTCATACTTATCTAACTAAATAAGGGACTTAAATTATAATGATGTCCGTCACTGTATAGTGTAAATAGAATTATACCTAAACCTACAATGCAAAAACAACTAGGTATACTGAAGAAAAGTTCAGACCGCAGTCCGTGAATAAATCCTTTCGAGCTACTAAATTTTTTTTTAATAACTTGGCCCACTTTTACGGTGTTTATTTCATTTGAATGGTTTACAAGTTTAGGTAGCGGTTGATAACATAAATACAGGAAAGATGAACGATTAAATTACGTCAGTACCTAGATGTCTGACCTATTATCAAAATGCTTCCCACGAATAGTCGTTCAGTGTTGGTATTAGGAAATGTAGGTACCTACGTACATTTGAATTTTACAATACCAATTCCATTCTGCCTATTTCCGTTCGCTTTTTTATGCCAAAATATCCGGGCTTGGAATTTAGAGTTTCAATACTTTGATTTGAACAGCAGTCGTCGACTTTAGGCGGTTTTTAGGTCTATAGATCGCTCTTAACTATGTGAGCGGATTATTCCCACCCACCTGACACCAGTGCTAATAACTGGAGTACTTGGTAACTACTGGGAATAATTTTCCCACTTGTTACCACTATACATAATATTTGATGGTAACTGGGCACTTTCACTTCTAGGGACACCCAATTAGCTTAACTCTCACAAAAAAGTTAACTTCGATGTCAGCTTTGTGACGACAATTAAGCATGAAATATTTACGTAAATCCACTTTATTCGTGTATTTATATTGCATAATATACATGTATTCCTTCTGGATTAAATGATTTTTTTTTTGCAGATGGTGCCTTTTTAGTGGCTTTTTGGTGGCTCTAGTGCGAGAAGTGTGTCATTTTACGTCAGGTCCAAAACTTCGGAGGGCCATCTGCACTAAAAAACGTCGTATGAGACACGTGCAAAAACGTTCATGTTTTTCGCACTTGTGTCGTAATGTACTATTTCCTAACTAGTGCGCAACAACGAACTTTGCGCACGCTTCGCGCGCGGTAATTTCTCTTTTTGACACACTTGTTATGAAAAATCGTCTCTTACACGTGCAAAAACTTTTTTTAACTCGGGTGATTGTCGCCCTCGTTTCACTCGGGCTCCAACACTCACCCTCGTCGAAAAAAAGTTTCCCGCACTAGTTAGGAAATGTACTATTTTTAATATTTAATGCGTAATTGTCGTTACAAAGCTGACATCGAAGTTAACTTTTTTGTTACAGTTAAGCTAATTGGGTGTCCCTAGAAGTGAAAATGCCCAACTACTGGTACAATCCCAGGAATTTTGATTCCCAGTTGTTCCCACTGGTAACGGGTGGGAAAAAATCCCAGTTACCAATGGTGTCAGGTGGGTGGTAACAGGCGGAAATAACCCATGTGAGCAATGTTATTTCAGCTGGCAAAATCTTTGGACTACAAAAATGTCATCACTTAGTTACAGATCGAATCGTTCAGAGAAGCATTGAGCACAGCCCTCTCCATTGTACGTTAGAGGTCTTTAAGCACTGGTGTCACCGCGAGTACTAATTGTAAGCTATGACTACGGGCTATAAACACGAACAAAAGATACGCACTCCCGTGCAAAAAAAGACAAGGCGATACCTAGGTACTCGCCCAGCGGTTATAACTGATAGCTGGGCGAGTATTGCCGTGTCTCGGCACTGGTCTCACCGCGAGCTACTAAGCTATGAACTATCGGCTATAAACACAAACAAAAGATACGCACTCCCGTGTTAATAAAAGAGACACGGCGATACTCGCCCGGCGGTGATAGCTGATAGCTGGGCGAGTATCGCCGTGTCTCTTTTATTTACAGGAGAGCAGTGCCTTAGGCACTGGTCTCACCGCGAGCTACTAAGCTATGAACTATCGGCTATAAACACGAACAAAAGGTACGCACTCCCGTGTAAATAAAAGAGACACGGGAGTGCGTATCTTTTGTTCGTGTTTATAGCCGATAGTTCATAGCTTAGTAGCTCGCGGTGAGGCCAGTGCCTTACGGGGGAGTGCGTATCTTTTTGTTCGTGTTAATAGCCGATAGTTCATAGCTTAGTAGCTCGCGGTGAGACCAGTGCTGGGGCCTGTTTATCAAAAGCTTGTAACTTGTTGTTGTCCTTACATGGTGGCCAATTATGAATACGTTAATATTCGTGTCAGACCCATATACTCACTCGTTGAAAACTTTCTGGTATTTTGCTATGGGAAATTTGACAAGATCTTACTGTGCAACCCAGCCTTACCCTTTTACTGGCCTCTCTCAAGTTTCTTGTTGCAGCGTTACTCCTAGGTAGGTAATAATACTCATAAATTAACCCTTTGCAAGCCGATCACGAACCTAACTCGTTATATTAGCAGTTGTGATCTTGAACTCTATCGATAATGTATTTTAGTTCAAATTTAAACGAATATTTTTTTAGTCGGCTTGCAAAGAGTTAAGTCTGTGTACTATCATACAGTTACATTTATGGAATCATACCCCACCGTAGGACTATGCCATTGTAACGTTATAATTGTTATAAATGTAATTGTAGCAACCAGGGATCGGATACCGGTTTTTCATCCATGCAAAAGCACGGTTCTTCTTACGGTAGTTAGATGAATAATGTCTAACTACCGTAAAAAGGACACTTGGTACCCCCAAATTATACCGTTTTCTAATTTCAGGCCGACTAGCCCACGGACTAAGAACCGTGCTTTTGCATGGATGAAAAACCGGTATCCGATCCCTGGTTGCTACAATGATGTTAAAAAAGTATGATAGACATCTCAAAGTGGTAGCTAATAGGCATACGGGCTATTTCAAGATTTCCGTTGTATGACAGGCATGGTTAAAATTAGGAGGTACAAATTTTCCTTTTCACGGCTGTTAGGTAAGCTTATAAAAACGTCAAAAATGCAAGATTGTCATTTATAAGTGTAATTGTAGTCATAATCCACCGTATACTTAGTGATTTAAGAGGCGATGGAAGTGCCACTCGTAAATAATAGTGCTTATTTCAAATAACCAAGATCGAAAAATATAAAAAAAATCGCCTCTTAAATCACTAAGTATACGGTGGATTATGACTACAATTCATTTAAATATTTTTTATGGGTCTTTTTTTTAATACCGCCAACAAGTTATATACATCAAATTAAAGCTTATTAAATACACTATCTTTAAAAAAATATTTAATTTTTCTAGCGTCATGACTACTATGTAAAAACACGACACAAAAAAAATCAAAATCACGAAATTTTCATAAATTTGGTCATAATTAATTATTGGTTGGTTTTAGCAATATAGTGTATATGCAAAATATGAAGCTTACAGATATGCCTTTAATTTTGTTCAAGAGAGTAATTAGATATATTTAATAGTTCTCGAGATATACTTGATTTTGTAAAACTTGAGATCCACCATCTTTGATTGGCCCCCATTTTTGTTAGGTAGCACTTATAAATGGCAATCTTGCATTTTTGACGTTTTTATAAGCTTACCTAACAGCCGTGAAAAGGAAAATTTGTACCTCTTAATTTTAACCATACCTGTCATACAACGGAAATCTTGAAATATCCCGTATGCCTATTAGCTCCCACTTTGAGATGTCTATCATACTTTTTTGACATACTTATGAATATATCTAACTACTGTAAAAAGGACACTTGGTACCCCCAAATTATACCGTTTTCTAATTTCAGACCGACTAGCCCACGGACTATCTAATTTCGTTCTTCGGTGTATAAAATCTTTGTTCTTGGATCGTATTTTTGATTACTCTTAATTCAAAAGTATAGTCGAGGAATTTAATTTTCCCCTCACTAGCTCGTAAAGCGCTCGTTTATCCTTTAATACGAGCGGGTAAAAACGCTTCTTACCAACTTGTGAATAAAGTGATTTGACGTTGCTCTAATTCCTATAGCCCCCTAATGCCTAGTATAAGTGGATCTGTATGACCGTAGTAAACATGCGCAATCGGAGCTCACATGTTAAACTGGTCAATTCTCATGGGTGACTTTGTAAGCCATTGGCTATATTTAAGTTCCAGAAGTAACTATATTCTACAATACGTTTCGACATTGAGTTTTAAATGGTTTCTTTAAGTTAATTTACATTTGGATGAGATTTGTAATCATATTTCCTCGCGATAGTGAGGGGAAAAAAGTTGTATTACACTTGGCGGCAAAGTTTGTTCAACTCTCGTGCCTTGTGACCTTTCGCAATGCTCAAGATTCCAGTTTTTGAACCTTTCGCTAGTTTGGGATCTTTCGCTAGCTCAGGTCTCAATATTGTCACGACAGTTAAACAACAACTTTGCCTCCTTGTATAATAAAATAAATAAGTTAAATAACTATTCCTACCCATTTCGTACCTTACCTTGTCACAGTGACAATCAATATGAAAGCTGCTAGGACTGTCATATTATAGCTACTATGACAAGGTACGAAATGGGTAGGAAATTAAATTCCTCGACCGCACGATATTGTTAATTCAATAAAATATTGAGTACTACATACAGCGTGTAAACCATTTTAAAATATTAAGCAATTTCGAGTTTTTTCTAAGAAACCGGTTCCGATACCTGGGTCGCGTTTTATAAAGTTACAATTTACAATTTCGCTGTTTGCCTCTCTTTCTAGCCAATACGTGCGTGCGTTAGAGAGGCAAACAGCGAAATTGTAAATTGTTACTTTATAAAACGCGACCCTGGTAGCAACTGCAAGTCTGTATTTAATTTTACGCGCACGTATGATTTCCCTATCAACGCCAAGAACCACTAAAGTGGCCGTGTGTTGTCCTGCCTACCACGCCAGCAGCCACTAAAGTGGTCATCGAGTATGTTGTCAAAGTAACTGTCTTGCTGACAGATAAGGTTTATTTTCGTTATTCATTAGTAGAGATACTAGCGTGTATGTCGCAATAGGCGAGAGGGAGGCGTTGAAAAGATTCACAATTAATATTGACATAAGATGAGTAAACAGCAGCGAAAATAAAAACCAACGAATAATCATTCTATCGTTTATTGATTTAAAATACAAAACTTAGTGACATAAAGCTCTAAATCCTTTTATTGTTACAGTGCCTGCGAACTGACAATCCGATAGGAAATAAACATAGCTTCTCGCTCGCACTCAACATAGTCATACGCCTTCTCTTTACATACTGTCACAGTACAAATAAATAGTATAGGTAGTATATTACATACTCAAGCAAACATCTAGGGCCGTCTTGAGTAAATTAATAAGTTAGAGCTATTCAAGTGTTGATGTTTCTTCATCCCAGTACCATACACACACACGTGACGGCAGATTCCCACTTTCCGAGGTAGAAATAAATATAATTATTACAAGGAACAAAATAATCTTATGAACATAAATCATACTTACACTAAACAGACAAGATTTGCTATGTCAAATAGACGAACACATTATTCAAGAATATTAAAGAAAAGTTATTTCATAATTGGAAACCTGCCTTAAAATTGGTTGCATATTCTTCTATTATCGAAATTAACATACTGTCATATCTATTTCACATACTCATTTCTATCAACCTTATATCTCATGAAGCAGAAAAGTATTACGGTAAATATTACACTATCAGAACGTTTCTTGACATAAGTTAGATTAGAAATAGATTCAAATCTACAATGTAATAGAAACCAACTACAAAATAGACAGCGTCGAGAAGTGGTAAAATAATGTCAAAAAATACTTTAATGCTTCATGCCTGTAAACAAAACTGCACCATACAATCTTCACGTTAACTTAATCTTTCGAGGGGGAGTTATATAAAAATTCACAGCAACGTACGCAGTACGAAATACATACCTGCATTCGATTGCATATCTCGTTTTAGCGGCTTTATTTCAAATGTTCAGTCAATGATTTCAATAATTCAACTAAATAAAATTGAACTTAAATTTTCCTAAATCATGTTTTTCATAATAAAGTCGCTAAAGTGAGGCCGGCGGTGGCGAGGCTTCGCCCTTGGACAGCTCCTGGGGAGCGGCACTTTAACTAAGTATCACTTATTTACAAATTATGTCGAATATGCGATTACGGATTCATCAAAAATAAACCTTGTGTTACATATGAATACGGCGCGAAGCCGACGCGGCCGCGGGCCCTTATTCGTAAAAAGTTCCGGCACAATAAGGCAGTGATTCAGTGTATGCTATACAAAATATCTCCGTTACAAAGTTTCAACCAGTCTGTTGCAATGAGGTTAGTCTATTGTAGATTCAAATCCAAAAAGGTTGAACAAGTCATAATTCAATTTATTAACTCCTATCTGAAATACCAAAAATTTTTATATATGATTCAACATTCTTCGTAACCTACAATTACATTTTGTGTTTTATAGAATTACCTATCGCTACTCCTGTTTACACGTCGTCTGAATATTCCAATGGGTCAAAAATAAATCGGTTTCGACACATTAGTCTTCACGTGTTACATCGTCGATAATCAAAGCCACAATTTTTAGATAGGAAAAGACGTTTATACAACAACTCTGAAATGCGAGGGCATCGGTTACATTTACCGTTCGGGTCCTTAGGACGATTCGCCGGTTAGATCGGTGCGTTCACAAATCAATTAATTTCAGATTATCTATTTCAGCTTCGCTCACAAAACAAAGTCTTGGCCCTTTTTATTTCAGTCATCAGTTGCCGACACTTTAAAAATATAAAGCTTGCGATAATTAAAATCGAATGAAAGCCTAACTAGCATAGATCGTAACTAAACTATAGATTAACCAGTTTAAGTCGCAGTCTGTAATCCTTTAGTCGGTTTCCTAAATTTTATATACAATATTTATTTTCTACCATATTGCGTCCTTGATATGCATTGCGTAACAATAAAAAAACCTAGCTTTCATGCCGTCGATGCATCACGATCGGGCGACCCCCCCGGACGTTCTCTAAGTACTGTCGAGAAGCGATTACAAATAAACGTTACAAAGTAACAAGTCACAATTATATTTTCTTTACAGTCAGACTTATCGCATTAAATAAAAATATAGAATTATAAATATTGGATTCAGTCCCTCGGGCGAATTCACCTTCCGCACAGTCCACGGTTCACTGCGGGCGCAGCCCGGATGCCGTTCGGCAACCGTTTACGATAAGCGCTCACTGTATTCGTAGTTGTCGCGTGACCTATCGCTTGTCGTATTGGGTTGTAGAACGGCAAGTCGGTGCCCCGTGCTCACTGCTCACTGCTCACTGTTCACTGTCCACTGTCCAGGCAGGCACACAGCGCTAGTGTATGGCGACGGGGCTGTGCGCGCGCACGCGCAGGTCGGCGGCGGCGGGCGCTCGCTCCACGTCCATGCGCTCGGCGCCGCCCCACACGAGCGCGCCTCCCACTGCGGGCGGAACACGAGCGTTACTCCTATGCGTTCGCAAAAGGGGGGGGGGGATATCTGGCTGCTTAGCCAAGTTGCCAATCGCTAACGCTTAAACGTCAATCGTAAGCGAAAGGCAGCTAACAAAACTGCGATACGCTACCAAGAGCTAGCGATTGGCAACTAGGCTAAGCATCCTGATACGATCCGAGCTCGGGATTACATCTATGAATTCTTGGAGTCTACTCTCATCGACGCGGAATCGTATAACCCGGGCAAAAAGCGTTTTTTCGTCGGCATAGAACCGAAAAATGCTGCCGATGCGGCCGAGCCGTGCCAATCTGCGTCTTTTTCGCTCTTATACGGTCGACATAAAACTTTCTTCGACCAGCTTAAGCAGATTCCGAGACGATTGATTTGGGAAGACCATTATTCTTGTGTGTCACTCATTCTTTATAGTTGGAAATTTCTAAGAATTAACTTTTGACAGTTAAAGATTAAACCTTATTAATATGAGGGTAAGGCTAACCGTTTTTTCGATAGTCTTAACGCTCATAATCATAACTCATAAGGCTCATTTCTAAAGTGTCAAAAGTGAATTCTTAGAAATTTCCAACTACATACAGGGTGTAAGTCTAATACGAGCGAAGCTCTTAACGGGTGTTAGTTTACGACATAATAAGTACATTCAAATAACTTTTACTTAAAATTAGAGCAACAAAATTTTCCATACAAAATAATTCGGCGCGCAATGTAGAGCAACATACGCGAGTTAAGCACTCGTTGACAGCTAATTTCAAAAGCAGATGACATAACTGCCATATCAACAATAACAAATGTTCGTACCTACATTGCTGCTCCGATAATCTTCAAAAAATTCTGTGGGGTCTAAATTAGAGTAACTTTAAAAAAACCTTGTGATCCATGATTACACTAATGAATCCCATGCCTGGTTTAATTGATCGCCCGTATTAGATTTACACACTGTGTAATATGGCTACTCCGTTCCTACAATTTACATCAAATCTCACAAGTGTAATCCCGACCGTCATTAGATATGATATTGCTAGTGAAGATTAAGACAAGGACAATTAAAAAGTACTATGGAGTCCCTAGCAAAGTTTTCATAATTATTGATAAATCACTTTATTGTAAAATGTAATAGGCTATAGACAAAAAAAAGTAAAAATACAATATGGTGCGCGAAACAAGTGCAATTTGTAAACGATCTAACCACCACACAACAGTTTAGTAGTACGTAATTGATTTCTAAACATTTATTGTAACATAAACGCTTTGCAACAAAACAAATATCGACGTTTTTTTACCATAGAAGTCGTCACAACGCAAACACTAAGGACTTTCGCTATCTAGGGTTAAACAACGATTGTTGTTGTAACCGCAATCTAGGGTTAACAAGTGCAAAAGAATATGGACTTAAGCAATTAACACCTGATTTTACAAACCATAAATAGTTTGTGTATGTGAGACTAAATTAATTATATATATATATATATATATATTATATACTACAGAATAGACTCCATTGTACTTTTTAACAGGCTCGTGATTAAAATGTGCTTCTATCTTCTCAATATAGCTTGGCAATATTCGTATATCCGAAAATAAACAAATGTACTTTTTATGCCCATGGGCATGCCACGAGGGCCCAACTTACTATTATTATTTATTTAGTTTTAATTCGCTTCCATGTCCGTGTCATTCGTTTACCTATACATATTCTGAAGCACGACGGTCGCCAAGCTATATTAAAAAGAGAAGCACTGTACTCTTTTTTTCTACGCATGGCATGGTGGTTTGATTGCCATACTAAAACAATTGAGGTATTTGAGTAAAAATACCACCAAATATTTAGGTAGAAGACTAATAAAAGTAATAAAAAATACCCCCTCAAACAAATATGACTAAACACAAAGTTTTATGCCGTTTCATTTATTTAACTGCATAACCTGTAAAAGTACTAGTATTTAAACAACATTCAAACAATTTAAAGCGTGCCTTAAATAAATACAACGGCTACCATGAACTAGTACTTTTATTCAAGTAAAAATCGGGACACATAATTCTAGAAGTATAAAAATTGTGCAAAGGGTTCTACAACATAAATAAATTTCTGTCTAACTTGTTTGCAAATAGTGGTTTTTATGTCGTGTATTCCTGTCCCACACTAACTCGTGGCGGACAAGGAAGTCAGGGACGGCCCACGTGTTGAGGGCCAATCGGCTTACACCGGTCGAATTAGCTCAAGAGGTCTTCATTCATCGCTCTAATGTCAATGACAGAAGGGTGACATGCCGTTTGACAGAGCTAGTTTCGACTAGATATAGATAGTGCATAATCCTTTTGACAATTCCGGCTTTTCTTGGAAACATTCGTATTCATATTGCTAAGACAATGAACTTCAATATCTATTGCATTGAAGCTAACTGAGACAGAAAGATAAATTGTGACGTTTCCGCGTTATGTCGTGTAGTATGTATTTACCTAGATATTTAGTACCCGTAGGTACATGGCGACCCTGCCAGGATCCATGTACGAATGGCATTAGAGAAACAACAGATTCGATGAGTAGTATATGATTTATTTTGACTCGTATTAGGCAAGGTGCATGATTATATCGACAGTGCTTACATACTACATACATACATAGGTAAATACATACGACACCACTTCACGGAAACGTCCGAATTTATCTTTCTGTCTCAGTTAGCTTCAATGGCATTGAATCAATGCAATAGACATTGAAGTTCACTGTGATAGCAATATGAATACACCACAGTGAAAAGGATACCGCACCACATCTGTAATGCCGATCGTCCGTAACAGATAGGGGACGCCCATAAGCAGTTTTTTTTTTGTCCATTAAAAAAACCGATTCCGTGACAAAATTAAAATGTCAGTATAGGCAAATCGCCCGGATTGCATTTGTAGTGTACTAATCTAGTAACTGGAGTTCGAGGCCAAAGAATCTACGAAAATATTGCCACAACAATGAAATGTTCTTACAATAGCAAATCCTTATTTTCTAAAAACAGACGTTGAGATATGTTATTTATTGGTAATTTTAATTCTTTAATTTATAGAAACAATATTATTTACTTATTTTCACGTAAATATAAGATATTTTAATAAAAACTTAATTATCCGCAATTATTAGTAACAAAGTTGGTATTGCGCTGGTATCACCTCAGGTGTTAATAACATTTGGTACATCAATTTAACTACACATAAATTAAAAGGTAGGTATGGTTAAATTACTAAGCAGTGTAAGTACTATACTATACTATTACTAAGCAGTTTTAACCCGTAATAAGGCACCCCTGCCTTATTACGGGTTAAAATTATGGGAAAGAAATTTGGAAATGTAAAATGAAAGCATTTTTGTATTTTATTTTTTATTTGTCTTCTTCATCACTTATCCTCCTGAGTCCTGGGTAAAAATCGAGTACACTCCCATAAAAGCCGAGAGGCCTTTATAACACCATATTACGGGTTAAAACTGCTTAGTAATAGTATAGTATAGTACTTATACTGCTTAGTAATTTAACCATACCTACTGTCTTAACAAATATGGCACGCTGTCGCATGTGTTCATTGGTAATTCAACTTCTTTTTAAAATAGGCTTTGAAACGTTGGCTCTTATCATTTTAAGTTCTTTACAAGAAAATTTTGTCATATCAATGTTAGATAAGAGAAAAGAAAAGTTTTTAGGTATTTAAGTGTTTTTAAGAAAATCGTAGTTGTGACAGCCATATTAAACAAAATGGCGTACAAACATTACACAGGTATATAATGTTTTTATTAGGAATTATTTTAAATAAATTAATTAAATAACAAAAAGGTTCTGGAAACGTGAAAACTTTATTTGACAATGACATAAGAGACTTTGACGGATTTGACAATAACGCATCTGTCGTAGTTTCGTTGGCCTCGAACTCCAATTACTAGATTAGAACTATCGACCAATCTTGAACGATAATAGTGGAATTTATGTCTTTGCAATTAGGTTCACTATTTGTATTTATATTATGACGGAATTCGTTGATAGTGCAAACTAAAATCAATTAGGGAATGCCCATTATGAAATGTGTTTGCTATCTATTCCATATGTGCCTACCTACATATGCAATCCTGAGCTAGTAAAACTAAATGAAAATAAATATAAAATGTATCTTTATCATTATTTTTGCTTGATTTGACACGTTAACTTCATAGAATTAATTAAAGAATGAAGCAGCATATGATGGTAGCATTATCGGTAAGATTTAAATGGCTAAAATATAACATTAAAAGCTAAAGGTATTCCAAGTACAAGTCGCTTGTGTAAACTGTCCAGGACAATGTCAAACTTAGCTTCCTCAACAGCTTATAACATTGTAACTTGTAAATTAAGCAAGCAACAAAAATAATGCAAGCAGTAAGAATCAAATCTGCTGTCTAAAATGCAGAGATAATTCTCGAGAAGCGGTCACATAGCCACCAGATGTTTAGAAACGGTAAGATATTTTGTAATGTTGTTATAGAAATACCCTGTACCACTAAAACTAAAAATTATTTCAAAATACCAGTCTTGTGTTTTGTAAAGGCCTGACAAAGAAAATAGGCAACACTTGACATAGTTTAACTCAAGAACCTTCCTTTATATTTCGAAAATAGAAGAATTTGAAATAAATTATATTTAACTCTATTTCGTCCCAATTATTTATTTTAGAAGAACGCTACTCCATCCCCAATGGTCTACTTTGTTAAGTCGCCAAAACTTCAAGAGGGTGCGACGTATGATTTACTATTCGCTGTCTAGCTCGATATTAGATACAGTTTAATTGCAGACTCTTAGGTTGGCAGTTGAAAATAGTTTGTACATTCACTGTCCTAATTTGACACAAATCTTGAACTCATTATGAAACAGATGAGGACGGACGTGAACGTATTATGGCAAACAATGATAACTTGAAAAATATTCGACTATCCCTCCGTCTCTGTTTGATAAGGTTCCGTACAATAGGTACTGAATTCAAATAAATTCATTATTTGAATTCAAAATCCATTGTACTGATCCTTAACCCTTAAATTGGCAATGTTCGTAACAATGAACTTACCCCCTTATTCATAAACGTCTGCTAACTTAACAAGCCGCTAATAATTGTTTGTCCCTTTCAGTCTTAACAATGTCTCCAAGAGCAAAAGGGACAAACAATTATTAGCGGCTTGTTAAGTTAGCAGACGTTTATGAATAAGGGGGATAGTCTTCGACCCACTTTATGTATTTTTTTAAAGACAGAATTTTCTGCGACGAGACGCATGACTTTATTTAAATTAGCCAACTTAAGGGCAATCACAGATGAGGGGTTCGAGATATTCGGTGGCAACAGTAACTGCAATGATAAAGCCATGCAAACGGTCATGCAGCGAGGGTACAGTGTTTCGACGGGATAAGTTAGATGTCAGACCTGGCTCACGGCTCAGGGCGAGTGTCGCTCGGCCGCGCCGGCCCGCTCTAGTCATCGCGGGTCCGAGCTATCTGCCGCCGGAACATTCACAATATTGAGCTGCTTCCATCGGCGAGTTGTGTTGGTAAAGACTCGACTTCTTTAAGTCCCATTTTAGGACTCTTCTCATTTTTACGGGACTATCCAGCTTAAAAGACTACCGAGTTTTTTAAGTTGCGAGTCGAGGCCTTCTTTTAGGCTTACTGAGTCCTGCATATAAAGCTCAAGAACTTATATAAAGATTCATTTTTGAATGTCGGTTCAAAAATTATGAAAATGTTCAAGGTTCGAAATAAGCATATAAATACAAGTAAGAAGCTTATTTTTGTTCAATCTATATTTAAATTGAATATAATAATAAAAACCCTAGGTGGGTTTTATCACAATGTCGTATTGATTTCTTATTTAAACTATATTATATAGAAAAACCTGAATTTTGAAACATAAATCCAGCGAGTCTTCCTGAAGGACTCGAGTCTCTGTACAGATCTGGATAGCGATTGCGACAGTCTTGTTTTGCTATGAATTTTCCGGTCTCTGATTGTAAAGTAACTCAAGTTGTGGCTACATGACGGTAGTTCTTAAAACTGAGTAGAGTCTTAGAATGGAAGACTCAAACGACTCGAGTCTTTACCAACACTAGTCGGCGAGACCGGTACCGGTGCGCAAGCTGAGGACGCGAGGGCGGCGCGCGCGGCGTAGCATGCAGTTGCGTTCAGATATATCAGACTTGCCACGGTGCTCAAAAGTATCTGAACACGCACTCTATAGTTGCTGATTTATAGGAATGAACTTTTGACAGTTTAGAAATGATCCTTATATATATATGACGTTAAGACTAACGGAAAAATGGTGAGTCTTACCCTTATATTAATAAGGAACTTTCAAAAGTTCATTCTTAGAAATCGGCAACTATTACTCCATGACAATAGAGCCCTTTTCGGATATTTGTGAACCGGGCCGCTCCGACATATCA
>JALPQI010007460.1:0-58374 GCA_025490895.1 Thaumatotibia leucotreta
ACCAATAAATATTTTCCAATTACATTATATTTTTAGTAATTAGTAACAGAACTGTAATTTCTAGATCATGATTGCCTATTACTACCAACATATAGACTATTATAAGTCTATATGTTGGTAGGTACGAACACAGAATATAATATGTATAATAGATAATAAAACCCTGTCCATAAAATTTCCGACTGTCAACTGGTTTTTACGGAACTGGTCCAAAATATATTTATTAGTCCACACGTATATTTGAATATTCATAAAAAGCTCAATTAATAATGAATAAAATTAAATATTATGTTTTAATTGAAGCATAATAAAAATAAAGTAACGAATCTTATGACCGCTTTAAAGATAAAAATCGAATACTCGTATTCGGTACCTACTAACTGAAACGACATACTTTTTTCGTAATATAACGTGGTTTTTAAGATATAATTTAAGTACCTATTATAGGTTCAATAAAAACTAGTGACATGAAGAAGAAAATATATATGTGTGATAATTTTGCTTAAAGGTGCATGCAGACCAAAAGAGAATTCGCTGTTCTATCCCCCACTCTACGAAATCAACGAATCACGTTTCGTGTAACGATCGAATTTCGTAGAGTAGGGAGATATAACAGCGATCTTTTGGTCTGCATGCACCTTTATATTTCAAAATATTCGTTGTAATTTATGAATATTTTTCTAGTGACGAAGACCGACTTTGGAAGTAAAGGATACGTTAGGTTTTACTGGATACGTAATGCATTCTATATTCTATTGCGGTCGCATTGGCATATTGGAATTATTAGAGCTTGGAATGAATATGAATGAATATACAAACGATACTCCTCCAGAAGTATATGTGGCTGCTCCCGCGTTTTCGCTACTGCAGCTCTGGCCGGGCATCCCACGATGGTGGGACGGTCGTTGCACCGTCATTTAGGGACGGTGTTGAGAGGCTGTTGAAGGAAAATTTGCCATGGGCATGGCGAGAGAGAAAATTATTTTGGTGATGATGATGCGGTAAGGCAAGGTAAGGCAAGGCAAAGTCCGATCTGAGAGAAATCTGAAAAGGAAGACAGACGGAGAGAGAGAGAGGCTGGTGTTGGAGCTTGGAGCGAGCGCGATGGCCTTGTATACGAATCGAGAAAAACCTAAAGTTACCATAATTTGCAAAACATGATACGGCTACAGAATTTTTGAATTTTCTTAAGCTACGATTGTAGTTAGCGTTGTTTACTTCTAAGCAAGTAATTCTATGATTTTAAGCTAGCATTGACATTTATAATTATAGTATGATTTAAAACGGGGTATTTGCCATGGATATTAGAGTAAAGTTATCGAGCACTTTGCAACAGCGGCCCTACCGCAAAAAACGATATTCGTAAACTTCGAGAATTTGTCTCTCTCACTCTAATGTCGCCTTCGATTGAGTGACAGAGAAAAATCCTCAAAATTTCCGAATTTCGATTTTCGCGGTAGTAGGCCAGTGCCTTACATGCTTTTTATTAAGGCTGAAAGGGATAAACAATACTTATCGGCTGGTTAAGTTGGGAGACGTTTATGAATAGGGGTAAGAAACTAAGATCATGTGTAGTATGCTAGATATTTCATTTGCCATTCCTCCAATTATTCACCAGGTCATGTTTAACATTTCTTAATTACAAGGGAAATCATCTTCCTTGTGTATTTACCTCGACTCAGGTAGGTTGAGATCCGCTTGGCAACCTAATCCAAAGATTTGGCATAGACACTTTTTTTTTTATGAAAGCGTCCTTCCAACCCAGAGGAGAATCTAGGCCTTATTAAGCTGATTCAGGCTTGCTACCGCGAACACCAAGTTCGTAAATTTGGTTGTCTCTGTCACTCTAAAGAAGGCGTCATTAGAGTGAGAGAGAAAAATCCTCGAAATTTGCGGATTCGTAGTTCGCGGTCTTCCTCACAATATCACCCAGGACATAAATTACTTTAGAAAATTATTGGTAGAGTCTATGCAGAAAGTGGAGACATCTGGTAGTTAGGCGTACCTATACATCCCACGTGCCTTTCGAAGAATCTTTACAAGGATTTGAATTGAATTGAACCCGCGATCTTCGGATTTAAGATTGCAATGCTTCTATATTCCCCTAGAGTACACGGACATGAAAGATATCCAATATGGAGCCATGTCCATATCACATCATCAGCCTTTCTCAGTCCACTGCTGGACGTAGGCCTCTCCTGCGTAACATAGACGCATTAGGAGGTACATGCCCATAATCGCCACGCTGGGCAAGCAGATTGGCGATCGCAGTAATGTGTCCACTATGATGGCGCTGCTGCCCATCATCCATCTTCTATCAACGAGTAGTCAGTGATAATTAAATCCCTTTGTCGACTCTTACGACACCCTCGGGATGAGTTGGGGTGGTGACAAATGTATTCTTACTGCCGTCACCACACAGCTAAGTATATCCAGTGGACATTAATTTATCGTGATAATTACTTTCCCCGCATTCTTGACTCGATCATCGCAAAAAGCATACTTTCGTTATCATCCACACAACCCGAAGCAAAAACAATTCGTGTTCTCAAACGATTCCTTTTTTGTTGCTCGCGTACATCAAAAAACACGGTTTTTGCTAGAACTGTTTGTTTTTATAATAGTTTTTTGTTAAAGGAAATCTGGGTCATTGTGTTTATTTGTCCTTTAACAGGTTTTGAGACAATTTTTATTCAAATTCGTGAGTCAACTAACTGTTTATTGCCTTATTATGTCATTTGATAGCTTGACCTTTTAATGTATTCCGTTTTTTGCCGTTTTATGTAAACTTGTGTTAGTTTTAACTTTGATATAGATGGTTTTACTTTTGTTTCTGTTTTAGATACATTCTTACGTAATAATGTTCGTTCGTTTGTAATTTGCATAACTTATAATCCGTTATTTTTAGTAACTAATTTTTATTTTGATTAGGGTGACATTTCAATCTGTTGTATACCTACATATATATATCATTATAAGAATCCATATGTCTGTGTTTGTTAGACTTTTAGTATTTTAGTGTAGTCTATCCCCAGCAATTTATCGAACGACGTTCTGTATTATCAATTAAAAATGTTTATGTTTTAGATGCAATTGATTCCACCAATCACGTTATTGTAGCGTAGCACATCTCTTCTGGATTTAAAATGGATATCAAATACATCCACATGGCATAAGTCTTAGGAAAGACATCTTGAATATCGCTAGCAAGGAAGAGAGTAGAAGCATAGGGCAATATCCAATGTAAGAAATACTTTATTGCTCAATATCTTCTTATAACCTAGGTCTACAAAATAATCTCACGATGTTAAGCGTAGACGTATATAAGTAACCAAATTATTCGGATGTGAAACTCAAGTGAGAATTTTGCCTTGCTTCTTTGCGACTTCAGCCGTAGGTAGGTACCTATTTTTAAAGAAGTGACTATTAAAAAAACTATATCAAAATCCATTAGGTACGTAGTTTAAAAGATATATCGTTTATAGGAACAGACAGCTGGAGGCGACTTTATTTCACTTGGTAACGATATATAATATTAGATCAACGTTTCATACATGTAAGCAGAATTAAAATAATTTGTAATTCCTATTCTGCCTTCACTCAATTTCAGTGTCAGATTTAAATGCACACTCAAACTACACGTGTTTAGTTCTTTAAATATACCGGTATGGAATATCTAGTTTCTACCGGTTATATACTATACATATGTATTATTTTGCTTATATCACGTCAAGCTGTGTTAAATACTTGTATGGAAACTAATGGTAAAGCTATGTAAAGACTTGCGCGACATCTTAGTGTTGAACACTGGATTCGTTTGACAAGTCTTCGTAATTTTCTTTGTCGTTCAAAATCATGCTTTTAATCTAAAAAGCCTCGTTGTCGGTGGAGTAGTCACCACTCTGTTCTTGTCTTTGATACTGCTTTGAGCTACTGATACCTATTTATTACATTAATTTCCTTTCTAAATTGATCTTAGATTGCCTGTCAATTTGCAACTCAAGAAGAGAGAGAGAGTATGTAGCCTTTCGACTCGAAAGGCTACTTTACAAGATTCAAAAATAGTAATTTTTAAAGACAAACGGGTCTTAATCGCGCAAACTTACGTTTAATTATATCCTGACGTTTCGGTCAATTCGGTTCGGTTTCGGAGTAATTTTTAAAATGAGATCATGTTTATCAATAAAATTCGATGATTTATTTCTTACAAAATTATTTATTTTATACTCACAACCACTTATACAAAAATTGGCTCCTAAATAAAATGATACCAACACCGCCACAATATATTATCTCCGAACTCGATGGTTCTTAGTAACTTCAAACACAGGAACATTTCTTTGAGTCTAGATTAAAATCCAATGGTACAAACTAATTAATATTTTCAAAATTATGAACATGTCTTATACTGCAACGTTCTAGAGAATCTGTGATTATCAGAGATCGGATGGATTTGCGACATTCTTAGTGACTTACGTCATTTTGATGACGTTTAGTATGAGATTAAGATGTCGCACAAAAATCCGATCTCTGGTCATTATCAAATAAAGAACAGGAACTTAGAGCTGAGCAGTCGACGAGTGCGAATTCGCAATTGCTATCTCTATGGCTAATATGGACGTAGCTTAATCTGATATTTTAGCTAACTTATGCAGAGGTCGTGCCAAGATGAATCGATGTTCATCCAAGCTCAAGGCCGCCACTTGGCTAATTTATACCTAATCTTAGTTCATGCCTATATTAGCAAGCTTTGAATAGGGGAATTAGGATTTCATGTATTCCGGTTGTAATTGCGTGATTAATGAATATTATTATGGCTTCCTGGTAAGGCTTCGCTAAAGTAGGTATAATTTAACTCGAAAGATTCAAGAAAGTACGTTTCTCCTTTTTCTAATTTGAATAGATACGACAGAATCCGCAAATATTCTAAGAATCGATATTCTTTGTAGAAACTGAAGTTATAGATTCAAGAAAGTACGTTGCTTCTAAATTTTCTTCTTTGAATAGATGCGACAGAATTCGCAAATATTCTTAAGAATTGATATTCTTGGTAGAAACTGAAGTTATAAAATTATTTTTATTTTTATTTTATTTTATTTTATTTATTAAGGTTCACCAACAATTGTTAACATCAATGCATTTGTAACTTACTTGCTAATACATTCAAGGAACGGTGTCACAATCACTTACAGGTGAACACTGCATGCAAAACAATTTTGTATAAACAGATAAGTGTTCATCTTAAATAAAAAAATAAAAAATCCAAACTACTTTAACCACTCAATTGCCTCTGGTAACTCTGGTTACCATTACCAGCTGTCACTCTTACTTTACATAGTAATAAAATAAAGCTCAACCAAAATTTCGAAGCAATTGAGTGGATAAATATATATTCTCTGCAGATATATTATGATTGATATATGTATGATGTGTTAATTCTTCGTGAAAGTACAAAAAATTATATAAAATTCAATATTGAGTAACAAAGGTTCATTGATGTTTGATACATTTCTTAACAGATATTTTAAATTTACTCAGTGAATCATAATGAATATCGGCTACGTCACTGCAACCATTGGCAATTTTACAGAACCTGCATATGGGGGAGTTGGTGCCTGATACAGTTCTTCTTAGTGGAGCATAGAGGGGTGTAATAGGATTCCGGGGAAAGCGAGAAGGAGCGCGGAAGCTTAACAATGCTAACAGTTGCGGGCAGTCAATTTTGTGGTTGGTCAGTTTGTGTAAGAATGTTGCATCTAGGATCGTCCGTCGTGTTTCCAATGAATCCATTTTAAAGTACTGTAACTTCCTCAGGTAGGATACAGACCTTTTAGCCATGACACGCGCCATTATTACGCGAGCATTATTAGCGATTAATGACTTGGCTTCTCTTCCTAGACATGCACAGTGTCTCCTTTACGCTGACGACCTTAAGCTTATATATGGCGTGCAAGAGCTGTCGGACTCTGAATCACTGCAACATGACATTAACCAAGTCTATGAATGGAGTATCGCAAATAAGCTGGTATTTCATCCCGAAAAGTGCAATGTAATGTCGTTTAGTCGGGCTCGCAGTCCTTTGTTGGTCAACTACACGTTGGGAACGGATTTGGTTAAACGTGTTGAGACTATAAAGGATTTGGGTGTTTTATTCGATCCGCATCTCAATTTCCACGACCATATAAAAACTCTAGCCACTGAATGCTACCGGAGATTGGGATTCGTTATCCGCAACGCTCAGGACTTTGATAACCCAGTCGTTATCAAGCTAGTTTTCACCTCCCTAGTCAGAAGCAAGCTGGAGGCAGCATCTATAGTGTGGAATCCCCATGAGGTGACTTATTCCTTGCTACTAGGAAAAATTCAAAAGGCCTTTTTGCGATTTTTATACAAAAAGACCTACGGTCGTTTCCCCTTCCTTTACCCGACAAAGTTTTTGCTCGGAACTCTTGGTTTCAACTCTTTGGAAGTGAGGCGCAATTATGCACTCGTGATAGGAGCTTGCCGAATATTACGTGGGGATTCCGACTGTCCCCTTCTGGTCTCACAGCTGGTTCGGCTTCTTGTGCCTTCTCTATCCCAATCAAAAATGGGTCTAAGGCCACGTACTCGTGACTTACTGTCAATTCCTAAGGCGCGGACGGCGGCGTACAGGGAATCGCCACTAATACGGGATTTGCAATATTTAAACGCGCTTCTTAAATCGGCACCTGATTGCGATGTTTTTGACAGTAGTTGGAAGACGCTTTGTGACGAATGCAAGAGGTTATGCGAGACGATGGATAACCGACCTTCTACTGTTATTTATTAAATATCTGTGCTTTTGTTAATCTTATATAATTGTTTTAAATAGTTTTAGATTGTGTGTTGTACCTAAATTGTATACATGCGTTTAATTATGAATTTCACAGTGCCTTAGATCTTAAGAACTGTAATACTGTGTAATATTTTGGAATAATAAAAAAAAAAATAAAAAAATAAAAAAAAAAATTACTTCAATGTGTAATTAGAAATGTGTTATTTTGTGAATAAATCAACTTCCCATTATTTTTTCATCTACATCAATATTCACAGCAACAAATTCAGTTTTTCTCCACTGATACATGATGTCACACATTAACTTCATGCTGACGAATCATTTTAGCATTTTAAGCAAGCTTCATATTTTTAAACACGATTCTTCTCATCAGTTTTGATTATTATAAGCCGCGTTGTGACGGCAGTAAGAAATACGTTTGTCACCCCAACTCTTCCCGTGGGTGTCGTAAGAGTCGACTAAGAAATTAAAATGTCACTGACCATCCACTGTTGAAGCAGTGTCTGATTATGGCAGCAGCATCATCAATATCATCACAGTGGACAAACTACTGCAATCGCCTACTCGCTTGACCAGTCTTATGATAATCTCCTAATGCCTCCACTCACTAGAGGCCTTTGCCTCTACTATAACCTATGTGTATGGAGTAGAGGCATTAGGAGATTATGGAGGCATTAGACAAAAGTCTAGCAGTGGACTAAGATAGGCTGATGATGTGATGTAAAAGGATTAGACTTTGCAGCTTCCTTACTCGAAAAGGATTAGAAGATAGGACTGGACTAAGCATAAAGAATTAGGATTAGAAGCTTTTATGTTTGTGAAATGCCACATGAACAATCTACCTGGTAAAAGGGTCCATAGACAATGTTATCCCAAAAACAACAATGTAACAACGTTGATTTTAGGTGAGGCCGATTTTTCGATACCTCATTTGACTGGAGAGTCCATAGGTTTCGGTATCTGCTTAGCGTCAAGTGGATTAACCCATTAACCGCCGGTGTCGTATATATCCTACCTGTGACTTCAATGCTGCTAGCGCCACAGTCGCATATTTACAACACAAGTATTGACAGGGATTTTAAGTGTAATACGTAGTCCTATGGCTATGCAACAATGGTAACGAAGATCCAAAGGTCAACTTACAAATATGAGACCATTATTGCTTTCTTCCTATTGCCTTTTACGAAAAAAAAAAACAAATTTATTATAGAGAAGAACTCGTATGGCTAAATACTGTTTTACCTCAGACGTGTCAGTCGTATATATCCAACAATAGTGATGCGACCAATTTTATCTTGCTTTATTTAGAAGTTGTGCATATGGTTTACACGAATTAAGAATAATACGTAATAATAATGTAAGTAATTGTATTTGTCTTTAATCTGAATAATAATCATCACACTTATGTTTTTTTTTGTTATTTAGAATGGAATTATATATAATTTATTTGACGTTCGACTTTATACGATGATTAGTATCTACAACACTAGTACTTTCAATGCTATCTAAAGTGTCCAGCGCCAGAGTCGCATTTATCCAACTGCTTATGACGTCATAAGCGTGCACAATTCGATAATAGTGAGGGTACTTACTTATGATTAATAACAAATTTATTAGTGGATAGGTACTTATATTATCGGATTCACTTCATTACATACCCACAGTAGAGACTAACAGTAACTAGCAAAATGACAACCGTTGAAGAATTAATAAGAATTTTGGAAGGCTGTGAGGAACAAACTGAAGAATTTGAGACAGATGATGAATTAGAATTAGATGAAAAGGTAATGAGTGCTGTCTTCTTCAAAATTATCATAACAGCGTTTATCAAAACATTCCTTTTTTTATTTAAAGTAAGATTTAATTGAAATCGTAGTATACTTTTGGTTTAAAATATCTATGACAATTTACAGCGTGTGTATTTGATACGGGCGAATATTTTAGTGGCGATTACTATCGGACCTAGGGAACCTATTTACATAAATTTATTTTAGAAATTAAGGTTTTTTTTTTTCATACAAAATAATTGAGCCCGCAATGTATTGCATCCACTGGTAGCCACATTACTTAAAGTAGACATAAGTATCTAAACGTCATACGAGTCTCATGTCAGTTGGCCGGCATACATTGCTGCTGGGTTGCACTTTAGAAAAATCATTACACCTAATCAACAACAAAATTTAACGAAATGGTTATCTTATACGACTCGTAGGATCAGATATTATAGCTGGATTAATTATTCGCCCGTATCAAATACCCACGCTGTATAATGGAGTACAAACAGACATTACAAAATATAATTTACTGTTATCATTTACTAAAATTAATATTGGTAATAATATCGATTACCGGAAACGACGCGGTTTGCAAGCACTATCCACTTTAACATTTTCCTATTTCTCTACCGCCGGAGTCGTATATTTCCAACAATAGGGATTTCAAAAACAAAATTTTGTTAAAATATTGTCTCGCTTTAAATCTAGGTTACAGTAGTATTCATTTACTAAATTGGATGCCGTTTGATGTTGTTTATTTTAATTTTATTAACATATGACGTTTATTTACATTTTATAAATAATACACAATTTTGTTATCTTTTAAAGTATACCACATGATAAAATATCGTAGCAGCGATTACATCACTACGGTTTCGGTACGAAAACGGCGTGTGGCGCTAGAGGCACATAATTTTAATGGAGCAACCGGCGGTTAATAGGTTAAAGGGAATTTCACTTTATAAGGAGGTAAGAATTTACCCAAAAACTATTTTAGAGGATGATATTTGGGTCATGTAACAGGAGTGAACGTGCAGCGTGAGTAGGCCCCCACAAGGTGGACTGATGACCTGGTGAAGGTCGTAGGAGTCCGCTGGATGCGGGTGGCACAGGACCGGTCATTGTGGCAATCTTTGGGGGAGGCCTATGTTCAGCAGTGGACGTCTTTCGGCTGATATGATGAACAGGAGTGAACAGGGCGTAGCGGGACGGTCACTATGGAAACAACCAAAAAATGGAGAAAAAAATCTCCTCAATCTCCAAATACTCAAGATTTCAATATTTTGTAAAATATATTGATACCTTTGATCATTGTGTAAATTGTTGGAAAATACGTGTAAAAATAAAAACAGAGTGTTTCACCGCCCCCCTGACTACCTGAGACGCCCCATAGGTCACTATTACTATGGAATTACAACACAGAAATCTCAAAAAACTCTCCCATCCAAAATGTCGCGATCATGCAACTAAAATTTAAAAAAATAGTATTTTTTTGCAATTTCTAGGTTCGTTTCATAGCATAAGTTCTTCTATATGACTTAACCTATGCGGCGTCTGAGACTTTCAGCGTCTTGTAAAACACCGTAATATATCGTCGCTATCCTTACTCGTTCATCATCATCATCATCAGCCTATGATAGTCCACTGCTGGACGTAGGCCTCTCCTATTAACTATGCGTATAGTTATACTCGTTCGACAGCAATTAATTCATGGAAATTTCATCTTTCTTTCACTCTGAATACAGCTGTTTTTTGGCAAATGAGTATTAAATATACGAGATTGGGATTATATATGGTTGGATTCTAAAGAAGCACGTGTAATAAATTTTATCTACTCACATCCGATTAAACGTACATCACATGACTTCACATGCCAAGACCACTTTTTGCGAAATGATTGACGCCTTCATACTACTGACGGTCAAGAACGTCCTAACTCACGCATTTCGCTGAATACATACGTCTTTTTGCAACTGGAGCTTATAAACAGGTACTTAATCATTAAATTGATTTAGAATTAAGTCTGCGGAACGCTGTTGCTAGGAGACGTGAGTGACGGAGGCTAGCCGCGTGGTGACGGCAGTAAGAATACATTTTGTCACCACTTTAATTCTTCCCGTGGGTGTCGTAATACAGTAAGAGATCGAAATGTAAGTGATGATTATTTATTGAAGATTAATGATGGGCAGCAGCGTCATCATAGTGGAGTGGACATATTACTTCTGTGGCCAACCCGCTTACGCTTATAGGTATTTATTTACCTGCTAGGGTTATCCTAGGGGACGATTTTATAAGCAATAAGTTTTTAATTTATAATCATTTAGGATTATTAGTATTATATTATATTAGAATCCTCTTATAAATATGTTACGACGTTCTTACTTATTACACAGAATTAAAGTGCCCTGGGACATATTTTTGAGCATTTTTATATACAACTTATTTTGGCTTTGACTTTGTACCTACCGGATACAAAATAAAACCTGGTAATTATAATTACCCAGTTTTAAATAACACGGCAATAAACGTTGGTCAAAAGTGTCGAAATGACTACAAAGTGTAAATTAACCCTTTGCTACTGTCGGTCGCGTGACATGCGTCTTATTATCAACACCATAAAGTTGAAAATACGTCTGTGGTACGTCACCTCAGTTGCAGAGGGAAGTAATACGAGTAGTGAATGCTAGACTTTTAAAATTGTTGTTAAAGAAATAAATAAAAAGTCTAAATCAATGACTTTATATCCCTGTTATACAGATAAAGTATGACTAATTATTGTTTCGTAGTAATTAACCATTTTTTCTCCTTCAAACAGAGTCAAGTGTCGCATCGACGCGTTTTTGCTGAGCTAAAAAAGCGACATTATCATTAGAATACACGCGTCTTGCAAAAAAAGTGTAAAAAATTACAATACTTTTTGTAGTTCTTGCGGTAACGTGCTAATTTTATAGTATTATTTTCTTCCATTGCGTTAACTAAGTGTAATCACCGCTTGTTTATATTATAATATAAATAAAGTTTTCTTATCATTACAAAAATTATATTTGTTATCATTTCTTTAAATAGGTACATGTAATTTATTTAATTTAATTTATTTACAAAATAACATTTATACCATTACAGCATAGCCAATGCGGCATAAACATAAACATATAATACAATGGACACAATTTAAAGTAAAACTTATGAAATAGTGCTCGCAGGCATCACATTTTCCGCTACCCTCTTACACTCTGTCATCAGTCGTCCGATCGAGCTCGCAAACAGATCACACTGTGGATATGCACCGAGCACGGAGTTGAGAAACGCGAGTGCACGGATGGTCGGGGAATGTGCGTGCGCCTGCGTGCGCGCCGTCGGGACCGCCAGCAGGGGATGCTTTCGTGCACGACTATAAGATCCTGGAGCAAAAAGACGCACGAACGCTTCAACAAGAGCTACACAGTCGATCTTATTTCTAACTATACCAATGGCAAATTTAGCTAATGATAATAATCTACGCAACTGTAGGGAGTCGTAGCCCAGCTGCCCCTGTAGGAATAAAGTTGGGTACATGTAGGGATAATACGAATGTATTCTCTTGTAAAGCGCCCTCAAAAACATTTTCTGGATTTGTTCCAACATGAGGTTATATTTACTCTCATGTGGATGTGTGGTAATATGCAACTAAGAAATTAGACTGCTGTGATCGAGTAACCGAAGGGTTCAGGCATTAATCCCGAAAGCTAACAGCTTGAGTTAATTGGTAAATTATAATATTTTTTTATATTATCATATGATCTTAATTTCATCATATCAGCCGAAACGAGTTATTCCCACCTGTTACCACCAACTTGACACCAGTGGTAACAACTGGGATTTTTTTCCCACCTGTTACCACTGGGAACAACTGGGAATTAAAATTCCCAACTGTTACCACCAAACTCATTATTTTAGTAACTAACCAAATATTTTAGTCGTAACTAGTGGGAAAAAAAATCCCAGTAGTTACCACCAAGTACTCTGGTGGTAACAGGTGGGAAAAAAATCCCAGTTGTTACCACTGGTGTCAAGTTGGTGGTAACAGGTGGGAATAATCCGCCGAAACACGTCCACTGCTGAACATATTAGGCCTCCCCCAAAGGAGCTCTTAATTTAGAGTTGTGTTATTTACCCGCTGTACCCAAGAAGCGTCATACCGTACCCTACCCGTAAGCTTGTCTAAGCACAGCTCGAACTTGACCTCACGATCCTCCGGATCCTAATAATACCTACTACCCAAGTGCCTGTCAACATCATCATACGTCCGCCACTCACACCGTTGTGTGTGTAACATGACTCACAAATGTGGCGCGTAATATTCGCTGATAAATTCCGACTTATACGGTGAAAGAACTGTATCCTTATAAAGAGCTGAGCACCTAAAACGAAACATGATCTATATGTTGCGTTTATCTTGCACTTGTGAATTCGCACATAAGTGTGACAAGATGGCAACACGACGATCGTGGTTCGCAGTAGGCTCTCTGGCCGTTTGTGTAATCTTACTTGTACTCGCACATAGGTAGGTATGAGGGATAGAAAATAAACGCGGTCTACATGATTACCTCAGCTGCCATCAGTTCAATCAGTTCATTGTTTTAATAATACTGAGATGCGATGTTTGTTACGCCATATTCGATCATTGAATTAGTAATTACTACAAACAGGAGAAAGATACCCGAAAGAGCCTTGTTGTTATTGCCACCAAACAACACGTCTGCTCTATATTAAGTACCCTGAGTTACCTTGACATTAAATGTATATTGCATATCGTTAACTGTAATGTTAAATGTAGAATTTGATAATTTAGTGACTTTTAAAGTTTTTATATTCTTAAGAAGATTATAGTTTATTACCCCTTGGAAACGGAGCTCTTTTAGCAGAAGTGTATATCACGTAAAAAAGGCAAAGGAGTACGAGTATACGTCAAATGGACCAAAATCCAACAGAGCTGGGAGTAGTGTCATTAACCCTTAGGTGCTGTATGCACCTAAGGGTTAATGACACTACTCCCAGCTCTGTTATATTGTATCAAAAACGATACGACCGAAATGACACATGTCGAAATAAGTAATCAATTGCGACTGTCACACTGAGCAACAGAGTTCTAATTGGCATCGATTGTTTACATAAGTCATTTCAGAAATAGAATGTGTGATACCATATGCACCGAAGGGTTAAAAAGGTCTGCTTATGTACTTTATTTCATTCTATAGGTGCAAAGTTGAATTCCGTTAGATAATTTTGTATGAGTAAGGCGTTCTGCCTTGATGTCTGGACGACGGTGATTTACTTAGAGAGTACCCTCTCTAAGTAAATCACCGTCGTCCAGACATCATTCATCATAGTATTTACTCTGACTAAAACACAAATATCTCCGTTTTGCAATGGAATTGAACAAAGTTTAAATACCTATATTTAATGACACCACTCGCCTTGGGAGCTCTGTCGATTTATGGTCCACTCTCCATACAAATCTGCCCATAGTCCTTTATAGGCCGATAGGCCCTCAAGTCACAACGTTTGCTCGCGGTGTGACAGACAGCCTAACGAACATTTCCATAAGTTAATCTGCGAGCATTTAAATCATAATAGCAATAATTCAAGATTCGGCAACATTACATCACCGCGCAAAAACATTTGTATGTGTGTGCTGACGTATAAAAACAGATAAATAAATGAAGTGTTTATTAGCGTTGAATTTGTTTTATTGCTAAGTGCATTGTGTTAATTTGTAGCAATCAGTGAGAAAAAACTGAAGAACTATTGTATGGGTAATAAAGTACAACCTCCACAGATCCCGACACCAGACATAATAAATGTTCTGATACGTATAAAACTGAATTTCAGATTATAGTTTGATACACAGTGATCCGTTTGTAAGCTCACTATCGTATCTACGAGTAATTAGAAAAATTACGAAATCTTGAAAAATTTTGAGATTTTTTTTTCCACTCTTCTTTTGACTCGTCATCTGCCTTCTTAAGGTGCATTTAGACCAAACGAGCATTCGCTCATTCTATCCCCCACTCTACGAAATTCGTTTGTTACACAAAACGTGATTCGTCGAATTTCGTTGATTTCGTAGAGCGGGGGATAGAATGAGCGAATGCTCGTTTGGTCTAAATGCACTTTAAGCATATCTAGGTAATAGAGAAATCTAATGGGTAAACAACTTGACTAGGTATATTAATTAGTAATGAAGCCTGAGGAAATCGGTATCAGGAAAATCATTCAAAATAAGTACTTCGATACGTTTTATTGGTCAAACGCAATTCATAGAAATTTCCTTGATGACCAGACTCCTTGTTATGTAAACTATATATATTATGAACTTTGTTTTTACCTACGAATTTCGCAGAAACAGACGTCAATTTTAATGGGGTCCTCCATCCATACGTCAACTTTGCGCATTCGTAGCTATGATTTGCATCGATTTCGTACACATACATAATTATTTCTTTATATCATGACATCCTGATAAATTAAGTCGTTTTTTAATGGATGAGTAATAAAAGGTCCCCCACAAGGTGGACTGATAACCTGGTGATGGTCGCAGGAGTCCGTTGGATGCGGGTGGCATAGGACTGGTCATTGTGGCAATCTTTGGGGGAGTCCTATGTTCAGCAGTGGACGTGTTTCGGCTGATATGATGATGATGATGGTGAATAAAAGGTAAACTGGACTAGCTGTGCCTATATTCGTTTAGGGTAATAAAAAAAACTGAATATTAGAATATATTTATATTGCAATATAGTGTATATATTAGTTATATCTAACCAGTAAGTCTCATAAAGAGAAAACTGGAATATAAAACGATTGTTCTTTGATGTTTCATAAAAAACAAATAAAACTGAAGGCATGCGATTCTAACACCCACCAATTTCGAGTGTTGACTTACCACTGCCATATTGTCACAACGACATCATAGCAGGGATACGACGTAAGTTTTTAAGTCATTACATATAAAATTTTATTTGTCGTTTTGTGTGGAGAATTTTGTGAAAAGTCTATTTTCTATACAATGAATTTTGTGTAAGTACATTTTTATATCAAAATATACCATTGTTTTGCCGGTAATATTAGACATTTCTTAGGCGTGTTTTGTATATCTCTATTTCAGAAAACAAGGCACTATCCTACACACATTTCACACACATCATCAGCCTATGTTAGTCCACTACTGGACGTAGGCCTCTCCTATTAACTGCATATAGACGCATTAGGAGATAAATGCCCATAATCGCCACGCTGTTCAAGCGGATTGGCGATCGCAGTAATGTGTCCACTATGATGATGCTGCTGCCCATCATCAATCTTATAGAATGTTCAGTGACACTTTAATCCCTACCTACATTTATACCTATTTCAAGCTTATAAACCAGCAGCATATTATATGGCAGAGTTCTTTTCAAAGCTTATTTTTGAAAAAAACTATCATTAATAAGAAAAAACCTTTGTTACAAAGAGCAGTGTTGAAAACTAAGAATATAATATATCTAAGTTTCTCTTTAGATAACTAAATTAGGGATCAACTATAGTCTATGAGCAGAAACGCCAATTTCATAGGTAATGATCCAATATAAGAATTCGCTCATAAATGTATGGTACGACAATCTTATTGCACCGAAATAAAGTAACTGGATAATTTGGATGCACCTGTATTTTCACTTAACCGTTTTTATAATAATCATATATTATAATTTTTAAAAGCTTTATCATATTGAAAAATTTGACTATGGGAACAGGATTCAATATTAGAAACACGAAAAAAATGCTGTTTCGTATAAACACTGAGATTTCAGTAAGCCAAATGTAGTGTGATCGCAACGAATAATATTTTGATCTATAGCTATAACATAATTATACAAATACAAACCAGGGTTTTATTAACTTAGTTTATTTCAATCATGTCCAGTCAATCAATTGGAACCCTTACACATAGATAATTATATCAAATTGACGTTACGAGTACACTCAACTTAATTCATTACCGCTTGTCATTTTGACAGATTTAAATCATTAATTTGTTTTTAACATTTATTGCGTACAAATTTTACTACCAGCTTTAATCATGATCATCATAATCATCTCATCCATAAGACGTCCACTGCTGAACATAGGCCTCCCCTCTGGACCTCCACATGTACCGGTTAGATGCGACCTGCATCCAGCGTGTCCCGGCGACCTTCATAATCATAACCAGCTTTAAATTCACAATTAATTCAGTTAATCAAACATTCCAATCAAAACATACTAAAAAATATAAAAGAAAGCCATGTCCATACTAGTGTCGTCAGATCGATAAATGAATTACGGAGGGACGGATGTCAAACAAGTGTTGCGCACATGTGGACCAATCTTAAACCGTCCGTAATATATGTATGGGTATGACTAATCATTGTGATTATGTAACATTTGATCTTGAAAGGCACACATGTGAGAGTATACCTACCTATAATATACATAATATTTATTTTGGATCGTTTTTAATATTTAATTCGATTCGAAAATTACTCCTATTCACTCTACGAATAATCTAGCCATGGCATAACAAATATTTTCATCACACTTGCTGTCTAAGCGCGCCATTGATAGCGGGAGTAATAGAAAAGTGAAATTCCCTAGGGAGTAATAGAAATATCAGTACGTCATTTAATAATATTATGTCTTAAAACTTATTTTTTTGTCGGCAAGTGTGATGATAAATATTGTATGCATCACGGTCGGTAAGCGGAATACTAACTCAAGTCATAAAAGCCCTCCGCCTACGGCGTCGGGCTTCTAACACTCTCGTTAGCAATTCCGTACTCACCTCCCCTGATGCACAATGTACTATTTCGTCACACTTGATATCTAAGCGCGCCATTGCTTGCATGCGTAGCGGGAGTAATAGAAAAGTTAAATTCCCTAGAGAGTAATAGAAATGTCAGTACGTCATTTGATAATATTTTGTCTTAAAACTTTTTTTTGTCGGCAAGTGTGGTGAAAAACATTGTATGCAGTAAGCGGAATACTAACTCGAGTCATTAAAAGCCCTCCGCTTACAGCGTCGGGCTTCTAACACTCTCGTTAGTGATTCCGTACTTACCTCCCTTGATGCACAATGTACTATTAACTACGCCTCGCCCAATATTTCCTACATTATTTTAAAAGATGTAGCATTGTGTCCTAATAAAATATAATCCCTGTAGATGAAAAATATTTCCAGAAAAATATTACACAACTTTATTTCCAGAATGCGTCCTAAATATAAGTAGAAAAAGCAAGCTCAATAAAATCCGCTGGTCTAATTACTTTAAGAATTGCGTCAATCCATTATCATTAATTCATTACCCAACTCACTACTGAATAGATAGATATTGAAACAAGAAACTGAATGAAAACATGAATTTCACTACAAATTATTCACCATAGTTCGACGATATATGATGCATCAAATTGCCTTTTCCACATAACCGTGATCCAACATTTTCTCAAAAAAAAAAAATCTTTCAAAATCTTCCCATCGATCCTCAAAGCGTATCGCCGTCCCCTCAGATTGAAAAAAAAATCTCCCAACACCTGTTCTCTTACACCCTCTACATTTAATACGCCATCTTCTAATACAAATATCATTGACTTAAGCTCTTTTGTAAGTGAGGAACATTGCGCCTACGCAGCCGTTGCTAGGCAACCGCCATTTTGGGCGCAAGATGGCGGACCATCTGTCAAAATTTACATTTCACGTTAATTATACAGGAGGTTTTAATTATGATTATGGTGGGCATGCGATATTGCGTAGTTTGTAATTTTATTCTATTGTGGCAAACAAGGTAAGTACACCTAATATGCTTGTAAGCTCCTAAAATTTAAATGCTCATTGCTGATATTTGTCAGCCTTCGTAGCCAGGTACGAAGTTGGATGTTCTGTTCGAACCTAACTTAACTCGATTATTTGTTTATTTATTTAACACAAATATTTGTTCCTTGGTCATGGCCGTCTATGTATCTATCTATTATATATATCGTCGCCCGGAACCCACATCACAAGCCTTAATTGAGCTTACCGTGGGCCTAGGTCGATTTGTGTAAGATGTCCCAAGATATTTATTTATTTTATTTTTATACAGTATACAGTAAACATACATTGTGACCACCCCAAACCTTCCCGTGAGTGTCGTAAAGGTGGATTTAGACCAAACGAACGAATGCTCACTTTAGGTACACAAAACGTGATTCGTGGAAATTCGTTGATTGAGTGACCTAAGGGATTGGAGTGTCATTGAATAATATTTGTTCATACAAGATCTATGATGGACAGCAGCATCATCAAGCGGACACATTATTTCCATCGCATCGCCAACCCGCTTGCCTAGCATGGCGATTATGGGCATTTACCCCTTAATGAGTCCTTACCTTATGCATAGTTAATAAGAGAGGCCTACGTCCAGCAGTGGACTAATAAAGGCTGATGATGTGGTATGAATGTAGGTACTCAACCTAAGTAGTTATCATTGAGAAGTATAACCAAAACAATACTATTCCATTTTATTCAAAGCCATAATATATTTAAATGCAATGAAATCTGGAAAAACCCAATTGAATTATTTATGATTCATAATAATAATAATAATAATAAATATTCTTTATTGCACCAAAAATATAAAATAAAATTACAACATTTAAAAAGAGAAACAAAATCAGGTAACAACAGGCGGTCTTATCGCTAAAAAGCGATCTCTTCCAGACAACCTTGGGGTAGTAGGAAATTACAACTAAAGAAACATACAACGGATATAAGGTAGTGCAGAGTTAAAAGAAAGGGATAAAAAAGTATAGCTACAAATACACACAGACATAGCAAAAATAAATAAACCTAACAAAGGAAGAAATATTTAAAACTCATAAAGATAAAAATATGCATAAAAACAATAATTATAATAAATAAATACAATATATATATATATATATATACATATTTACAAAAATATATAAAATATATAATGGCAAACTTAAGGCAGAGATAAGTAATGCTGTTTCAACAGATTTTTAAAAATGGGAAGAGATTTAGCAAGTCTCAAATCAACCGGTAAAGCATTCCACAAGCGGACAGCCCGGAAGGTGAATGAGTTGTTGTAAAAATTAGAATTAGATGAAGGAGGAACAAGGATATGAGTCTGAGAGCACCTTACGGAAGAAATATATTTAAACCGCTCTTTAAGATAAGCCGGAGTAGCGGGATTGAACAGAATGCCATAAAGAAGAGCAAGAATATGAGAGTCCCGGCGAAGGCGGATAGGAAGCCACTTGAGCAGAGAGCGAAAATGAGAGATATGGTCATACTTACGCAATCCAAATATGAACCTAATACACATATTCTGAAGGCGCTCAAGTTTATTTAGCTGGTCTTCAGTTAAATCTAGATAGGAAATATCTGCATAATCTAAGATAGGAAGTAAAAGAGATTGAGCAAGCGCAATTTTAGTGGCATGTGGCAAAAAGTTACGAAGTCTACGTAGTGAACCAATTGCCGCAAACAATTTCCTACTGACCTCGCTCACCTGAGGAGCCCACGATAAAGTGCGATCCATTGTAATGCCTAGATTTCTTACAGCAAGAGAGTAAGGAATCAGGACGCCGTCAAACACTATTTCTGGTAGATCACTAAAATCTATTCTAGCAGTGAGCTTCGGGCTACCAAAAACTATGGCTTGAGTTTTAGCGGGATTTACCTTGAGCCCGTAACGCCTACTCCAATCTAAAATATTTTCCAAATCACGATTCACAGCGCAAATGGTCTGGTGCAAGTCTGTTAAAGAACCTTGAGAGTAAATTTGGAGATCGTCAGCGTACAGGTGGTATGAAGAAGAAATGTTGCGGGTAATAGAGTTTATAAATATAGAGAAAAGTAGAGGAGACAATACGCCACCCTGAGGGACACCAGCAAGTGTGTTACACCAAGAAGATCGAGAGGAATCAACCTTAATACGCTGGCGACGCCCCACTAGATAACTATGAAACCACTCAAGCACCGCAGGAGATACGTTAAGAGAATGCAATATACCAAGCAGAATATCAAAATCAACTGTATTAAATGCATTACTAAAGTCTAACAGCGATAAAACAGTGATCTTACGACAGTCCATACCTGCCCGGATGTCATCAGTAATTTTAATAAGAGCCGTAACCGTACTGTGCCCTGCACGGAACCCAGATTGGAAAGGATTCATGAGCGACTGCAAGTTTAAAAAAGAAGTAAGTTGTTGATGCACAAGACGCTCAAGAACTTTGGAGAGGAAGGGAAGGATGGAAATTGGACGGTAGTCAGAAAAAGCAGAGGCACTGGGTTTTTTAGGTAAAGGAATAACTTCAGCTTCTTTCCAAAGCGTCGGAAATACTTGAGAAGAAATGGAACAATTAAGGATACAGGATATAATAGGAACTAGAATGTCGATAATAGGAAGGATCATGTTACGGCTCAAATTGTCAACCCCAACTGCATTTGATGAGATGGCTATTACATTCTTCTTAACGTCACTGTCAGTGAATGGCGTAAATGAGAAAGTGGGATGGTCAGGAGTTGGGATATTCGAAAGGCAGTTAAGTGTTTGAGACTTAACTGAGCCAGCAAAAGAGGCAGAAGAAGAAAAGTGCAGGTTAAGCTGGTCGAGATCAACATTATTAACAACTGAGGTTTGTGAAGGTTTCCCAACTCCGAGAGACTTTAAAAATTTCCATACCCGAGCAGGGTCTCCATTTTCTACGGACTTGTGAATGTAACGCCTTTGAGCATCACGGCATACTGTGCTACAACGATTCCGCAATGCGTGATACCGAGCTTTATTTTTGTCCGTAGGATTCCCTCTGAATTTACACCTAGCCAAATTCTTCTTAGAAATTAGTGCCCTAATGTTCTCAGTGAGCCAGGGAGCAGGAAAATGCTTGATTTTGACAGGTCGTATTGGGGCATGAATATCATACAGATGTGTAAGAGCTGCATTAAAAAGTGAAACCTTCTCGTCAACCGAAACGGCATCGAAGACAGCTGACCAGTCAACTTTTGAGGCATCCTCGCGAAGTTTTTCATTACACATGCGACCAAAATTGCGCTGCAAAAGCACCTTGGCTTTGGCTTTGGGTGGACGGATTTTATAAGATAAAAAGAGTAAATGGTGATATGAAAAGGCATCCGCAGAGTATTGATCATACGACTTAACATGATTTAAAGAAGAAACCAGAGTAAGGTCCAGAAGCGACGGGGAACAGTTGGGAAAATAGTGCGTGGGTTTGGATGGCAAAATAAACATGTTGCAAGCCTCCACAAGGGATTTAAGGGAATTGGATCGGAAATCGTTTTTAAGCAAGCATGTATTGAAGTCACCCATAACGATGTGATGATTATAAGATGGCATAAGATCTTCGAGAAGCTTCTCAAATGAAGCAAAGTAGTTAACTTGAAGGGAAGGAGAATAAATTACACCAAGAAGGACTTTAGAGTGAGATAGGCTCAACTCTAGAAATAAATACTCTGCGGAGTCAGAAGAGGTTGATTGAGTTGACATACAAACAGTGGTAAAAGGGATATGTGAGCGGATATATATGGCAACCCCGCCACCTCCCCTGCTGACCCGATCATTCCGGACTAGACAAAAACCTGGCAAAGAATAGGAAGTGGAAGACAGACATGGTTTGAACCAAGTCTCTGAAACCAGAATGGCATCAACATGACTATGTTCAAACGTTAGTAGGAAGTCATTAAAGTGCGCGGGAATGCTTTGTGCATTTATATGAACTATATTAAAATTCTTGGGAACGTCAGCAAGTTGTCGGTCAAGTATGTCGTGAAGGGATGGAGAGAGGCTGTGGAAACTATCATCTAAATCTGACGAAACCGATACAAAATCACTGTTATTACTACTGCTGCTACTGCTTGCCATATGCAGATTATAAATTAAATAATATAAATACAACAAAAACAAAAAATATATATGTACCTATGAAAAACTAAAACAAGTAGTAAAAATGCACCTAAACATAACAGACTACCCGCCAGCGGTAAAAATGCAAAATAAAAATAAAAAACAAAAATTAAGTGAAACAAAACGTTACAATAATAACACTAGAAAAGCTACGACTGCGAACCAACTTGGCTTAAAAAACAATCGTCCAGGCCAAAAGTGTAAAAAAAAAAGAAATGTCTACTGTCACTGTCAGTAGTGTCACAGTGTCAGTCAGTGTTAAACGAAAAGTATAAGTAAGGTAGATATCCGAAATTAACACAACAATAAGTTTAATAACCGACAGAACTGGAAAATTTAAATAATATTTAAGTTGAAGTGGGTAAAAACGAAAAATGTGTAACACGGCCAAAATCAAAAGTCTATTAAAAAGTTAACAAATGATTAACTAAAACACAACGAACTAAGCACGGGATTTGGACGCAGCTTGTCTTTTTACTCTTCGGCCAGGCTCACCTACAGACGATCCAGGGTCTGTACCCGTAGCAGCCGCGGGTTGAGAGCCCGGAACAACTTGGATCGCGTCGAGCTCAGCCAGAGTAGTCACGCAGCGTCGGTCACCATCTTTGACCTGGACGTATACGTTCCCGTCCCGCGTAAAGCAGTTGCGGACACCGAGGCGTTCCCGGGCAGCCATGAAGACGTCGTGCCTCGGCTTGGTCAGAAACTCTGACACAATTACGCCAGTCCCCTTCAGTGCGGTTTTCTCAAACCAGACGCTGTTGCGAGCCGTAATGTCTCGAAACTTTACCAATACGCATTGGTTAATTATAGTAATTTGAGCATTACGTAAGGTAGCTTCCGTAGATACATAATTATATTTTTTCACATTTAAAACTGTGTACTCATAGAATCATAAAGTTGGTAAAAGACGATTCCATAAAATTTATGGAATGTTCTAGTACCAAATTTCTTCAACACTCCTTTTTCCCCACAATTTCGCTAATTGTTTATCTAACAAAATTGTTGCATGTTGCTCGCCTAAAAGAATTAAAAACATACTAAGACTTGATTATTGGAAACACAGTTTTGAGTTTGATTATTCTTTAACATTTTCGTCATTATAAATTGTATCATCATCATCAAATTAGCCGAAAGACTGCCGATTGCCATTATGACTGGTCCTGATGTGCCACCCGCATCCAGCGGACTCCTGCGACCTTCACCAGGTCATCAGTCCACCTCGTGGGGGATAAATTGTACGATCATTTTGAAATATTCATCATTCAGGGTAAAAAATAAATGAACAACAAAACATTCCAGGTTAAATTCTTTGTAGTTACATTGTCACAAAACATGACATTACTAGCATAAACATATCACACACGATCATACGCGCGTAATTTGGGGTCACAAAAACGCGGCCATTTTTAGAAAAATGCAAATCCGAACAATGACCTAACCCAATGAAAACAAAAAATGTAACGCGTGCTAACGGGGAGAAAAAGCATTTGCAAAAACAAGACATTGTACTTTTTGTCCTCCTTTTTGCCCCTTAAAAAAAGAATTTTCGGCTACTACGGACCCCGTTATAGTTTTTGTACAGGAACGTGGAGTCGTTGAGTCCTTATTTTGATTATTTGGTTTGTTTTTAGGTTTGATCGAGTTTTTGTTGGGGTGAATCATGGGTGATCATGGTGTAAATCATAATTTCATTCATGGGGTTATGGAGCTCTCATATTGGGTGTTATATCTGTTACAACTTCAGTGATTCAGAAAATAGAAGTAACTAAGCAAGGAGTACTTGAGCAGAGAGAGAGAGAGAGAGAGAGAGAGAGAGATGCCTGAAGTGCTTAAACATTTTCTTTTTTTGCTTTGGCAGACAATCTACCAATGATTGTACAGTCTGAGTACACTGATGCATACTTTAAGGCAGCTAATATTTAGGAACAAAAAGTAAAATATTTTATTGGTCTCAGGGTAAGGGCGTGCCATAATGTTAGCCTCGATTTTTTTACGCTCGTTATTAATCAATCTCGTATTCAGATTTTCTTCATAATATATGCATACGTAGTAAGAGTACAGTTATCATGTTTTCTTAGGGCTCGTGTTTTTATTTGATTTCTTGTTCAAGAATTTTTGACCTCACAACGGACCCCGTTAGAAGTTTTTGCCTCGGCTGGGGTGTGGGAGGCATTGAGAATCTTTAGTGTCTTATTTTATAAAAAGTGTAATTTATGATTGAGAATAAAATATTTTTATGAATTTGGTTGCAAAGTACCTATATTTAGGAGTATAATAAAATATTTAAAAGAGTTTTTTATTAAGACGTACCTATATTAAGTAATACGTACATTACCTAGTATAATTCACGGTACGAATAAATATTATTTTAATAACCTTATGGAAAAGAAATATAAATTACTGTAGATCTTTAAGACTTCAATCGTGCAAAATACGTATGTATACGTATTACAGTATTACAGACGATTTAATCAATTAATCTAGGAATTTTTAAAATAGATTTATATATAGCTATGGTTTTGTATTTAATTTAACGTTTACAAAATGGAATGTTTAAAAAATTATTAAATTAATATCTGCAAACAAATGCTTCTCTCGACAATTCTGAAGAAGCTATTTGCTATATTATTTAACACCTAATTAATCATAATAGCAATAAACACGTATCACATGATTTTTTTTTATAAATAGCCCTGCACACGATGTTCTTTTTACAGAATGCATATAATTATAAAATAAAAAATAATTAGGTATATACGTGAAACACTTAATTACTAAAGAAAATCAGACTTCAAACAAACATACCTAATAATGTAGCAAGCAATCAAATAGCGTATATATTGACAGCTTTATTAAATTATTTTATATTTATTTATTTGTTTCATTAATAAACAGATAAAAAATTGGACTACCCCTAACCCTAACAGCATTAAAATTATCACGCCAAATTCGCACCCCTGTAAAAACTGTAAACACACAAAAACTTTCCCGAAAGCAAGTGAAATTTCAAAAAAATCCCAGAAAAACCACCCCAATATTCACTTGCGATTCGACTTTTTGTAAATCCACGGAGTGCGCAAGAATCTGCGCCGACGCATGAGCACGAGCAGGTAAAAACGGTGCAGGTAGAAAAAATGTTTGGTGGATGCGATGAAAAAATGGCTGCGACCCTTGCGCCTACGCTGGTCTAGGATGGGTTGTCTTGGTACTTGCAGTTTATAACTTTCAGGGTTTTAGTAAAAAATTAAATAATGATATAGTAAAAGTTTTCAAGTTAACACGATCATTTACATTATAGGTATGACTTAAAACGGGATTCACCATGTCATAGTACATTTCCTAATTAGCGCGGTAATTTTTTTTTTGAAGATTTTTTCATAACAAATGCGTCAAAAAAAAAATTAGCGCGCGCGAAGCGTGCGCAAAGCTCGTTTTCGCGCACTAGTTAGGAAAATTGTATTTACTGAGCAACTGATATTTCAGCACTGTTGCAAATGCCATCTTCACGCAGTAACTGAAGATACTCCGTGAAGATGGCATAGCGTCTTACTATTTATTTAGCTATTAAGGACATCAACAGCAATTACAAATGACTTAATCTATGAATATAAACAGTAAACAAAGCCAATTAAAGATATCCACAATTAATATATTGATAGTAGAGTTCCGCAGTAATACTATGTAAAATACCAATCATACGCTATTAAAAATGTTATCATTGACATTGACCATAAAATTTATTTTCTTATTCCATGTCGGTGACAAAACCAAACAACCTTTCG
The DNA here is from genome assembly GCA_025490895.1 of Thaumatotibia leucotreta. NCBI lineage: Eukaryota > Metazoa > Arthropoda > Insecta > Lepidoptera > Tortricidae > Thaumatotibia > Thaumatotibia leucotreta. The sequence continues at coordinate 26,360 of JALPQI010007460.1, forward strand.
ACCAATCTAATAATGTCACATGTGCATAAATACTGATTTACGTTAGGTATTTACTATACCATTTACTAATATGTATTTGTTAAAAATCTATGTTCAACTAGCGATAATTTTAAGGTTTTTTATATATATTCATAATACACTCTCTGTCAAAGAATACGGGTCTGATATAAAATTTCATACAAAATACTGTAAACATGCTGATTTCACTGTGAATATAAAAATAATAAGTAATTATCAAAAAGCTCTTATTTCTATACATTTATGTTGGTTTATTTAAATACTCTATAATTTTGCCTGCACAAATCTGTGTCACGACAATTGAAAAAAAAAAAATTAATGCAGGAAATTCACAATAGAATCTAATGTTAAAAAGGATTATACAAATCCTATACATATTAAGGAACCCTTTTGAAATCAGCCCGGTTGCAGTATTTTCTTTTGAAAAATACACCTGACCCGTATTTTTTTACCACGAGTGTAAATTAATTTTGTATCTTTGAATGAAAAATTTTGGTATCGTGTTATCATCAGCCTCCGTAGCTTAGTTGGAAGTGGTCCTGCTTGAGCTGAAGGTTCGGGATTCAAATTCAGACCAGGGCATTATTTGTGTATTTATTTATCACAAATATTTGTTCCTATGGCTGTCTAAGTATCGATATTTATCTTGTATATCGTCGCCTGGTGGCAGTACCATCATAAGCTTTAATTGAGCTTACCGTGAGTCGAGGTCGATTTGTATAAGATATCTCAAGATATTTATTTAATATTGTTTCTTGGTCATGCTTATCTAAAAAAACGACTACATAAGCATTAGCAATTCTATAGTCTTGGAAATGTATCCATGCTTTAATACATTGTTGTCTATCAAGTATTTAAGTATAATTATGTTTAGTTTTTAAAATACTGTTCTACTGTATAACATAAGTCCCATATGTCCCGAGGTGGGCGTAATACTAATGCAGCTAGTTACGACTAAAATTGTTTCTAATGTACTTATTTGTTATGCTTAATAAAAATCTTTAATAATCTTTAATAAGTATCAAGAGTAGCCCAGCGCACAAGGGTGCGCCCGCACTCCCGCGCACGCACACACATACACAAGATTTATCGCCAACATTGTGGCGACTTGCGAGATTTTAGACCCTTCTGGCATAGTTGTGCCCTTACGCCATACAATACCCCGGGGTAGAAGTTAAAATATTTTGTCAGTTGACGACAATTTTGGTACAAGTCTGTTGTCCACTGCTGGGCAAATAGGTTTCATGTAGGTATCCCTGTTTAAGAGAACGTGTAGTTTTTTCCTGGTATGGCCAGGGGTCCGTTTCTCAAAAGCTTGTAAATTGTAATACAAGTGGAGATCTCTTTTTGACACCATTAATTAGATAAGGACTTCCGCTTGTATTACAAGTTACAAGCTTTTGAGAAATAGGCCCCAGGTACCTACATATTTCAATTAAATCCATATAACTTGAATATGTACCTATATTTGCCAAATTATTAGATGTCACTGTACTGTAGGCAGACCCAAAATAGCTACTTCAGCAATTTCAGAATCGGAACATTAGAAAAACGGAACTTCGTAAGGGACATTTTCGTAGAATCTAGATCAAATATGATAAATAAATAATATAAATATCTTGGGACATGAAATCGACTTAGTTTCACAGTGATGTGGGTACCTACCAAGTTACAATATACGTAATAGATAGATACATATAGATTAACTTAAATATACTTAAATACATAGACAGCCACGACCAAGGAACAAATATTTGTGATAAATAAATACATAAATAATGCCCTCGCCGGGATTCGAACCTGTAACCTCCAGTTTCATAGGCAGGGTCACTTCACTACCAACTAGGCTACGAAAGCTGACAAACAATACGCGTCCGTCTAAGCCTCCTAGTCAGTTAATACAATTTGCAGATAAGACACACCCTAATGAACACATACTATAATATAATATATCCTATTAATCCAAGAGTACAGACAGGTTGTATAAAAATAGCACATTACGATACTAGTGCGAAAAAATTAAGTTCTAAAACAGTCGCGATAAATTTTATTATACTCGACCGAAGGAAGTTTTCTACGAAAACGACACGAGCTACGAATTTCCTTTTTGCATGTGTATCGTCCGACTTTTTTCAGTACAGAAGGCTTTCCGTATCGATATTTGTATCTAAAATGCCGTCAAAATTAAAGGGTCTGAATGATCATGTCTATGATCTTTGTAGTACGGTCAAATCGTATATTAAACTCGCAAAACATGTAGTAAAGCTGCATTTTTGGTATGTTATTTAGACACCATAGGGCAGTATAAAACCACATTTTGCAAGCAAAAAAAAGTTGTGCTAGCTGCGTAATACGTGAAAAACTGTGAAATTTACTGTCTATTTTTAGTTTCTGATTTTTATAAAAAAAGCCTTACGTTTTTTGACAATATGTATCAGGTAACGTTTAAAGATGAATTAATTTGTAACAAGATGAGATAACATGCATTACCGTAGGTCTTATAGTTCCAGAGATTTGAGACTTCAAATAGTACCCTGTTTTGTAAACTAGATAAAATGTTGAGTTTTGCTAACGTTTTTGGTTTAATATCGCCTTACCTAATTATGCTACGAAAAACATGAAATAATTATCTTATAGCGCAATTAATATTCTTTCATTTAAGGGTAAAATCAGGTCAGTAAACTTTGTAATTGAAAATAGAAACGTGTAATTCAAAAGGCAGTAGGCCCGCTATCTAAGTTTTTCATACAAATCGCAAGTCGTGTTGCAAAGCTGCAATATTAGTATATTATAAAGGCGCTATAAGGACGTACAAAAATGCATATTACAAGAAAAACAAAAAAGGAACTTCGGCATAGGACGAAAAAAACAGAAAAAATATTGGACTTCTTTTACTTTTTGACGTTTAATTAAAAAACTATTATCTTTTTGATACTAATTGCTACAAAACTTAGAAAGAATATTAAATTCGAAAGGATTTGAGCTACCTTGCATTACCCTAAATTATATAGATTTAGAGATACGACATTTCAAAATGTGCCCTTCATTAAGTTAAGAAAATAAGTGCATGTTTTGAAGCCTCGCATACCCCCAACTATAAGACTTACAGTAATTGTTATCGGCTCAATTTGTTTCAAATTTAATATAGTTATTATCTACAATTACTTTTTTTCCCTTAGCGCGAACGTTTTGCCAATATTTAGTGAATAGCTTTAACGTAACCTAAAATTTGTTTATGTTTTGATGAAAGGGCACTTTGTGAAATGTCGTATCTCAAAATATATATAACTTACGGTGAAGCAACGTAGCTCAAATCCTTTCAAATTTAATGCTCTTTCTTAGTTTTATAGCAATTAGTATCAAAAAGATAATAGATTTTTAGTTAAACGTCAAAAACTAAAAAAAGTGCGATTTTTTTTCCGTTTCTTACGTCCTATGCCCAAATTATTTTTTTGTTTTTCTTTTAATATGCATTTTCGTATATATCTATAAGGCCTTTATAATATACCAAAATTGCAGCTTTGCAACTCGACTTGCGATTTGTATGAAAAACTTAGATAGCGGGCCTCCTGCCTTTGGAATTTCGGGTTTATACTTTCAACTGCAAAGTTCACTGACCTAATTTTACCCTTAAATTAAAGAATATTAAGTGCGCTATAAGGTCACTATTGCATGTTTTTTGTAGCATAATTAGGTGAGGCGATATTAAGTCGAAAACGTTAGCAAAACACAAAATTTTATCTAGTTTACAAAAAGGGGTACTTTCAAAGTCTCGAATCTCTGAAACTATAAGACCTACGGTAATGCATGTTAGCTCAACTTGTTGGAAATTTATTAGTCTTTAAACGTTTATTTACATATGATATCAAAAACGTAAGGTTTTTTAAATAAAAATCAGAAACTAAAAAATGGCCGTAAATTTCGCAGTTTTTCACGTACTACCCAGCTAGCACAACTTTTTTTTGCTTGCAAAATATGGTTTTATACTGTCCTATGGTGTCTAAACAACATACCAAAAATGCAGCGATACTACTTGATTTGCGAGTTTAGGGTAAAATTATGTACGATTTGACCGTACTATTGCTGATTTCGAAGATGACAAGCAGTAGGTACATTTTGTCAAAAATACCACTTATTATATTAGGCACCCATTACTTGCGTCAGTCTTTGTAAGCTTGAAAGTGGTCAAATAGTTAAGTACATAACAACACACATCAGCTGGCTATTTGAGTCGACTGTTGTAGGCTTATGATGGTTCCGTGTTAATCGTTTATCGGTGTTCCCGTCACGTTCTGCCAAGTATGCAAGTGCGAGGGTGACGGGTAGCACGATAAACGTTAAACGTTTGACCATCATAAGCTACCTGGATTGGCCTCTCCTATTACCTACGCATTAGGAAGTAAATGTCCATAATTGTCACACTGGACAAGCAGATTGGCGATCACAGTTGTGTGCCCACTATGACGCTACTGCCCATCATCAATCTTGTGTCAATGAATGGTCAATGATACTTCAATCCCTTAGTCGACTCTTACGACACCCGCGGGACGTTAGGATGGTGACAATCATTCATCACCACGGCGCAACCTTACCCAATCTTTGCTGGTGGTAGGACCTCATGCAGGGTCCGCCCGGATAGCTACCACCGTCTTACCCGTTAACCTGCCGCTAAATAGCAGTGTTTGCACTGCTGTGTTTCGGTTTGGGGGTAAGATAGCCGGTGTAATTACTGGCATGGACAAATAAATAAATATCTGAGACATCTTACACGAAGCGACCTAGTCCCACGGTAAACTTAATTAAGGCTTCTAATGTGGGCACCAGCCGATGATATAAATATAATAATAGATAGATACATATAGATACTTAAATACATAGACGGCCATGACCAAGGCACAAATATTTGTGATAAATATATACCCAAAGAATGCCCTCGCCAGGATTCGAACAGAGGACCTCGAGCTTCGTAGGCAAGGTACTACCAACGCTACGCTAGGGCTACGGAGGCTGATAAATAATCTAAGTTCTCAGGGTAGGCAGCGCACAGGTGATTTTTTGATCACTATGTCGATGGGCCTCAGTTCCTGCTTTCCATCAGGTGGGCTGAGAGCTCAGTTGTCTACCTTCGTCACATAAAAAAATCGTATGTCAATAAACATCGCATGCACATCCGATTTTTTGACGTGTATAATAGTATAACACTTGTGTAAGTTGTATAACACCCAATAGTAGCAAGTGTTACATTAACATTATATATAATGTAATGTCTGTAACGACTTGTACGCCGGTTTGACGGTGACGCGGTTCACAAATTGTGGCGACGTTTTAAATACAATAATTTATTTACAATACAGTAATTCGGGGCGTAAATGTAAACACCATTAGGTACAATTGACAACTGTTTTCAGCTTAGTTTACTTTTAGAAAACTTAAAAAGTAGAATAGAATATGCTACGTTGCGAGAATGCAATTGGTGAAAATCAAACGCATCTCCGTAACATGGTTCTCTTTAAAGCATATAACATTATACTTCAATAAATCCGAAATACGGAAAGCATTAATTTAAGTAGATGTTACTAGAGATGTGTGCTAGGTAACAAACATTATGCGGCATTATGGCTACCAAATTTCTCAATAAAAACTTTACAACACTTTGCTGAATTTCTCAGAAAGTAGCTAATTAAATGAAATCTACTACTATTGGGTTGAGTTTTCAATTGTTAAGATTTAATTATTGATTCATGTTTCATAGAACTATGATATGCGTATTGCGTAATACATAATAATATTATATTTATACAGAATATTATATATACTTTTGCGACAAAACTGCTAGAGTGAAATTGGAACTACAGGACCAAAACATAAGAAGACGATTGTTTAAGAATTGTATTCTCGACAATATTAAAGTGCTTATTAAATAGTGCAAGAGAAAACACTACAACAATAGGCCCACGGAACCTAACAGTCCTATTATCCAAATCAATCCTTCTATCTGCAAAGAGAATGACACATTGCGCAAGCGTCATCTTATGCCACATTATTCTGAAGGCGTATTTGTCACATAGAAACATTAACCTCTTGGATATGCAGGTGTTTATAGGTTACGGTAACTGCCTACAATCAAGCCGTATACTCATTTGCCACCTACAACGTAGGTATCTCCAATTTGTGAGCAGACAGCACCAATCGAGAGGCACGGACAAACTCGTTTCGCGGCCGCCGAAAGTCACGGTCATTGCCTAACAACGCATGCGTATTAGCGACCGAACTAATGCTCGGCTGCTCGGAAGTATACGAGCGGGCGGGGTGGTCAAAATTATGTGAACGCTCATTGAACTGTCGTTGAAGCGTCCTTTGTAGCTCACGCACGACTATGTTTATTAGATAGGTGACAGGACTGCATGCTTAGCCAAGTTGCCAATCGCTAACGATCAGTAGCGTATCGTAGTTTTCCCTCTCTGTCACTCTTTCTTATTAGTGCGACAAAGACAGGTAGTTGCCTATCGTTCACTATTGACGATTTAGCGTTAGCGATTGGTAACTTGGCTAAGCACCCTGGTACGCATGATGATGGAAAAGGACTCTAGGGACAATGCGCATTGCCAATCTAAGATTTTTCAGCAGAGGACAGTAATGTGTACCTACGAACATTTTATGGCATGTAATAGGGATATGATTATTTAAAATTACTTCTTAAAGCTTGTAATTAAAGAGACATGTCTTTATTTGAGGAGATTTGCTGTCGACAATTTACATATATAAATATTATAAACGTGTGATCCAGATCTATCTGATATTCTACGATAACTTTATGTATGGTGTATTTCATTATGTATATCATATTAATATCCTCAACAATGTAACTGGGGAAGTACCTGGGTAGACTTTATATTTAACTTCATTATCGTTACTTATTCTAAAGGTGTGTAGTTTTCGTGGAATCCATCCATTAGGTACCACTAGTAAATTTGTTATTTGTCCTGAGATCTGTCAAAAACTCTCAATATTCAGTTGGCAGTGAAATCAGTTTAAACAAGTTAAACAAGAGACTGTTGTTTGTACTATTTCATAAAACCTAGTTTAATTGATGATTCTTCTTAACGATTATTCTTTAACATTCTCAACCAGCTTAAGTTACCATTTAGTACAACAATACATCCTAATTCGTACAATCACGTCTAAAAACATGTATCCAGTCCAGAACGTATATCCAAGGCAGAAGGATCAGAATCATTTACTTGTTTTTGGACTCGATCGTACCAGTATACCTTTTAAGGAAGCTACGATTCTAAAACTTAGATTGTATCGTGTAATAACAGACGCCGAATTGCTGATAATGTATGGGAAGCAAAAACTTAGTGAATCATACAACCAAGGCCAACAAGTACTGGCCAAATGATTGGCCGTGGTGAGGTGTTATTTTAAGGGCGTAATTAAAGTTATTACTGCTAGCAATGATAAAATATGACCATTTGTCATTCTTGATATTGATAAAGTAGAAGACAAAGGAGATAATGGCTTTATTTTAGATTTAACGCATAATAGCTTGTATGAGACTGATGAAGGTAACAGCAAATGGGACGCAATCGTATCACACACAGAATAAGTTGATAGTATGTAACTTCAATCATAACATTTACTACCATCTCCATCGCATGAAGATCTGTTTTTGACCATGGCTACCGTGTATAAACTATAAATCAGTTTTAAGTACTCATAGCACTTTTACGTCGATTTTTTTTGTAAATGAGTAATAGGGTTTTTTGCTCCGATCACTTAATAAATGCTGGTTTCGATTTACGACACGAGACACATCAGACGTTAGTAAGGCTTAGGACTAAGGAATGAGTAACTAAATTGAGTCTAACATTTTCTATTTTTTTTTTCATGACAAAATCGGAAAATATACTGACGCAGTATAAGTATTGAGATAACAATAAGCAATTTATATTGACTAGAAATCAAGCAAAACGCCATTGTAGCACAAAAATGACAGACAAACAAAATTTTTACACAAAAGAACACAATTCGTAGCTGATTTTAAAAATCTTACATTCTGACCTAGTAAAAATACTAAAAAATGCGATTTTTAACAAAAAGGTAATCTGAAAGCTTAAATCTTATTGCACAATGCATTTGACAATGCAGTTGATAGAAGAAATAAAAACGCTGCAGACAGACGGACAATCGGTGATGTGATGGAGAAACAAGGTGTACTGGGGTTCCGTGTACCACTACCAATAAGGGGCGTAATGCTTTTTATCGTTTTTTGCAATAATACGCCGTTGATTTGTGATGGGCATGCGCTCTTAGAACTTGAAAACTTTTGTAATATTTTTTTTTCTGATAACTTGTCGCTGGATGTTACTTTTTACTTTAATTTTGGTTTCAGATGCTAGTTAGGTAAACATACAATTATATTCAGGTGATTACACAGTATCAATCACTAATTTAAAGACTTTTTCCTTCATTCTTATTTTTATACTAACCTTTTTATGAAATAATGACTGGCTATTTTAAAAGACATATTTGGCAAATGTAGCCTAAGAGTAAACAGAATATCGTTGAATAAATGCGTGATAATATCTAGTATGGAATATGGATCACGTAGGAGGTCTATCCTTTGCCCTATTCCTTCCTCTAAATCATCAAACATCTATCATCAAAATTTCCGTTTTCAAACGAACCCTAAAAAAACTGCATTACTACATCGTGGGAGACTTTTTTTGTCAATAAAACTTCTCTTTTTACTCTAAAAGGGGAGGTTTTTTCTTTGTAGTGGCTCAGGTGGCTTGCAAGGCATGAATAGCACAGATTTTAGCCATAAAATATGGCACGGGATCGATCTTTTCAATTTTATAAAATAAATTGCGTCACTTGAAATAATTATTGCCGTTGGAGGATTTCCATGACTTGTTCTCTTTTGTGATTTATATGAAATAGGATTTTTTGTGGCTTTAATGATTACGATTCAAATCCGGTTCTGATTATAGAAGTAATGACTAGCACAATAGACTAAGTTGAAATGATCACTCCTTATAAATTAGACTTTGAAGCAATATATTAGCTATTATAATTAAAAATTATTAGTTCAATATGACGAAAATATTTTAAAGTGACAATTTATAACACAATAGTTGAAAACTATCAAATAAACATTAAAACTTAGAAGCACAAAGATTTTCTAAGAACAAGTCTAAAATGGACACTTAAATTAAAAGCATTCCAAAGACATAAATTTAAACTTGATCTCAGAACATCTGCACTACATTAAGCATCTTTTGTTAAAGTTTAAAATCTCTAAAACTATGGTCGGCGCCGCAGGATCACTAATTCTAATAAATTCCGAAACTACGGGAAACGCACATTTTTCGTATACGCCATAGCAAAATTCTCTAGAGGTTCTAATCACAAAATGATTGCTATAAACTCTGAAAATGCCACACCAAAGTCAACCTTAACAGGAAGGCAAAGAAATTAAAATGGGACGACTAATTGTCACGCCTTAAGTATTAAGATTTAAGGGATGCTTGTCAAGATGTTGCTTCTGATAATACAATTCCAAACGAAACAAGTATTTTTTTCAATGGTGTAATAGAAGTTGTACTACCCGAAGATAAGATTGAAAATAGCATGGAATTATTACCCGATATAAGACCGGATGAAGTTGAGGGATGCTGGCAGGTAGAGAAATTTGAACATTTTGAGGGATGAAAAAAAATAAGGGTCTATGATACAAAAGATGGTGTCGGCGTCATGCTGGGAACCGACGTCGGCGGATGCAGTTTTAGATTTTACTCAAGATTTTAGAAATGACGAGACGGTTAATTAGATTCGACCAGTTGCTTTGATTTTTGGAAAGATACAAAGTTTCTCCAACGGTGACTCACAACCTTGACAATCTTGACATAATATACTCTTAGTCAGGAACAAAACTAAAAAAGAATCTAAATGAAGTAAACTTTGTTGCACGTACTTAAATACATGTATAAATGTATCTATGTTGCACGGTGGATTTTTGAGTTATTTCACATTAAATCGTTCTATTTAAGCTGCACTCACCCACATTTCATATTTTATCTAAACTTTTTATGACCTGCCATATTCTCTATTAAAAAGAATCAGTCAAAGTTTTAATAAAAACATATGCATAAAACAATCTATTCTGAATAAATACTGGCCAAAAAGATCTTCATCGGAACACATTGCCACAATAAAGCCGAAAAAATACAAGAATTACTTTCAACTTTATAACAACTGTCTAAAGTATAAATTCAAGTGCTTATAAAATGGAAATTAAGAAAAAAACTGGCGCCCACATCTTCCGACAGGAAAAGGAACTTATTTGATTATAATAAACATTAGGTTGATTCAAAATAAAAAATAAACCAGGTGCATAGACAAGAAGCTTTGTTTTTTAAAGCGCATACTATTGTTTGCTTAGTAATAAAAGTTGTATGAAAACCCCTTCTGAATGCAAAAAACTTGAGTTTTTTGACCACCCATGTTTTTTGGTCGGTAGCTAAAAGACTTTTTGTTGTCCTGTAAAAAAGTGTAATTTTAAAAGTGAAAGTTTCACTTTTTGTTTGCTATGAAAAGAGTTATAAAATATTACGAGCTTCCTTACGTTTTGTTTCATGTTTTATTTAGGGCGTCTTAGTAAAACATGTTGTTGTCCTTCAACAAAATTAAACAAAATTTTGTACAAGTCGTGTATTGACACACTTTTATTATGTACTTACCTATTGTATAACTTTATGGAATTAAAAGATAGCTTTTAAATACATACAGTCTTAATTACTATAGATACACTTTTATATCCAGTTGATAAACAAATCCTGAGATGTATTAAATAAATCTATTCTAAAGGTATTAGTCATTATTGGCAACTGGCTGGCTTGTGACCTTTTTTTTATAACTATATTATTGTAAATTACATTATTTTGATTTTTTTATATTTTTGACATGTTTATATTCCTAGTTTAGTTTGCCTTTGTATCTTGCTGAAATAACAATGTAAAGTGTGCTGAAATAAATATAGTTTTTAATTCCCATATCCATTTCTTCTCATTATCCTCATACAGATCACACCCGTAGCTATCAGTCATCAATTTCACGCATTCAACTGGAAAATGAGAAAAAAATATATATGTGTAAAAATTATAAAAAAATGGTATTGTTATATCTTAACAGGCAGAATAAATAATGTAGGTATGTACTTTTTAACATAAATACCAGTCTAAAAATAACAACAAACTAATTACAAACAGTAATAAACATGACTTCACCGGCTTACCGGCGAAAAACTTAAACATTTTCAAGAGACAATTTGAAAAATCGTCTTACTCCGTAGAACCGGCCCGAATCCGGTTCAGAACATTTGCGTGATGGATCACCGACCACTCGCACGCTCCTCCCCTCCTACCACCTCACCCTATCAAACCCCAACTCCACCGACAACATTACCACTCACACTGTCCATCGACGGCTTTCTTCCTTCCCAGTTGACTAACCTCAAACCAAACCAGACATGGTAAAGCTACTGCAACTTGAACCGTTCAAATAAATTTTAAATTATGATTATAGTGACGAGCTATAGATCGTGTAGATCAAAATGGCGGACTCCCAAAATACAGGTTTTGTGATGATGGAACACGTAGGAAATTAGTTGCACACGTCAGTTGCTAGCTCATGTTATAACGATTTGTAGCTTTGGCTTTATCTTTTGAGTCGATGAGAAAAATACATGTAGATATTGGTCTGGTTTGGTATTCCGATGTTTTTAGCTTCCAACCATTTTTTTTAAGTTTAGAGTTTTATTTTGGATTCCTTTTATTGACCTCTAAAAACTGTTTAACTTAAAGAAATTTCATTAAAAAGCTTTTTTCGATAAAATCAAGTTTCTTTAAACACCTGTGGGAACACTTGTTCTTGCACAATTTGAATATAAATAATGAATTATATTTGATAAAACACATTCTTATCGTATATCCGACTTCCGTCCCCGCAGGTGAATTGGGGTCAAAAAAACTTATTCAATTGTCAAACCCTTACTCGAAAAAAACTTCAATATGTTTTAAAGGAGGACGTAAAAAATCATAGCTTCAAGGACGTTTCTTATTCGTTTTTGAACGCAACCCTTATTTTAGAAAACAAAAGTGTCTGAATATATAAAAAAAACTTATTGTTCAAGAAGTCAAATATTGCGAACTAGATGCAACTTACTTCTTGTCAAAGTAATTAAGCAAAGTAACTATTTAGAAAGAAACAATGAAAATATAAAAACCGGGAGGCCATTTTTTACCAAGTTTTGCTTTTCGGTAAAATCGAAAGTTCATTATCAATGTTTATTACTGGTGCAGTAAAAATGAGCGCACTATCTTTATTTCTTTTGTATGTTTGTCTTCACTGATTAACCGATTTGTATGAGACTAAACGTCGGCGTTTTAGAAGGCTGTTTTATTACTGTATTATGACTTATGAATATTATACTAAACTACAGAGAAAAAACACCGGCAATTTAAAATTAAGCATTGTATTTTAGAAGAAGCTTTCCGTGCCTACTTAGGATAAATATGTATTCATGTTCGTAATATTGAAAATATTCTACACATTCATTTTAATATTGCTTGAATTGAAATCTTATTGCAGTTTTCGCAATCTGGTGCCCCCATAAAAATACATTATTTTCTTATTTAATCTTTACTGCGCAAAAGAAAACAAACTTATAGTACAAAAGGTGAACTTAATGCCATATGGGATTCTCTACCAGTCAATGTACCCAATAAAAGTTGTGTTCATTTTTAGGGTTCCGTAACCAAAATGGCAAAAACGGAACCCTTATAGATTCGTCATGTGCGTCTGTCCGTCTGTCCGTCTGTCACAGCCAATTTACTCGGAAACTATAAATGCTACAGTAACGAAATTTAGTAAGGATATGTGTTGTATGAACCGCTACAGGAATGTGATACTAAATTGTAAAAAAAACCATTGGGGTGGGGGCCCTCCATACATGTAACTGAGGGATAGAATTTTTTTTTTAGTTGTACATAAGCGTGTGGGGTATTAATAGAAAGGTCTTTGAAAATAATATGAAGGTTTATACATCACATTTTTATTTAAGCAAATCGTTTTCGAGATATCAGGTCTCAAAGTCTGAAAAATGTGTCCCCCCCCTCTATTTTTTAAACTACGCGATATAAAATTCTGAAAAAAAAATATATTATGCACGTTAATAAACTCTATCAACGATTTTTGGTTTGATAAAATTATCTCCTATAGTTTTTGAGGTAGGTTGATTTAACTGTATTTTTTTAATAATAAATTTATAATGGTACGGAACGGAACCCTTTGCGCGCGAGTCCGACTCGCACTTGGCCGGTTTTTTATTATATTTAGTAATGCTACAGGTAAATCATTCAATATAAGAAGTAACGTGTGTACATATTTAATAATTATTCATTTACCTATTCTCGCGTTAACTTGATCTTTTTGCAAAAAGATTATTGTATGTACATAAATATTACGTATGGCATGCTGAGAATAGCAATTTTGTTGAATATTTTATGATTTTGCTTTTTGTCATAAAACTTTCTTAAAAAAGATTGTGTTAAATGTTTAATGAATAATAGCAATTTAATAGTAACAAAAAAAATAATAAGACTTTTAGTTTTGTATTTTTAGTTATTTAATTTAATTAGTCTTAAAAAAACTTTTATCTTCAGTATCAGTACATTCAGTACTTCACCATTAAGTATTTATAACACTGTACCTATATTCATGATTAGTCGCGTAATTTCTCACAAATATAATAAAATTTTATTTCTTTCTTAAATGTTTTAAATTGAGCTACAGATAAACTATTTTAATATCTGCACCTATCTCTCGGAAAAATATAGACAATTCACTTTGACGTTTCTTTTTGAAATATAATATACTATTAATTACCTATCTATGTATTTATTAAAAAAAATCTAGATATCATTTCTGTATTTCCATTGTATAAAAACGATGCTTCGAACCAAACTATATCTGAATATTAATATCTATTAAACGAAAATTCCCTTTTAGGGTTCTTTAATCTTTGTATGTCCGATGTATCCCTGACCACGGTCACTGGCGCACATCTGCCGGCTCCCTTCATACACATCCATACACATTCATACATCTATCCATACATTCATACATACAATGAGAATCGATTGTGTTTGTGTCACTGCCCTTATTAGCTTCTATTGCGGGATTTAAATGATTTCCATGAATATTTTAATTTGGTTTAATTTATGAATTGGTGTGGACGATAATTCGTCTTTGTTGTTCTTTTCGATTTTTTTAAAGAGTAGACATGATATTTCGGGGTGGTTTATTTGATATTTATTTAAATTTATAATAAATAATAATTTTATTACTAAGATAATTTATTTACGAGTATAGTCCTCAATAGAAAATGAACAAACCAAGATAGGTATGTAATGCTACAATCATGTTTAATAATTATAAAATATATTCATTAAACAATACTTAGCTTAATATTGAGTCATACGCTATCTGATCTAAGCTTAATTAATTTAAATTCAGCGAAAATAAAACACATCTATAGGCAACATTTTTTTTTTGATGATTTACTTAATTTTTATCATTTATACAGTAATAGACATTGTTAACTTGTAAATTGGCAGCCAGGAAATCAGGAGTGTTTTTGAATTCGTCGATATTGGTTCGATCTGGGCTCGAAGGGCGATTTCACTTGCAAATCCTCCACCGGTCCCTGCATACAATTAGACTCCCTCATTTGCCGCGGACACCCCGGTTTAATCAATAACTTCTTTTTAGCGGCCTTGCTTTTTTTCTCGGCGCGATACTTCCCGCGCATTACCTCAATATGTGTCAATTCGTGTATTCACGATACGTTTTTGCGAAAAGCAACGCAAAAAACCCAAAAGCTTCGCCAAAAAATCGTCTACCGGGCATCTCGTATCTTGTAGCCATTTTAATTATTATTTAATACCAGGGGAAGCACGTGGCGTGCGCCTCGTCTCGCTCGCTCCCGCGCAGCGCCCCGCAAGCGATGCGCCGTCCTTCTTCCACTGGGCCCACTTACACACATAAAAATGGTGAATAATAAAAAAATGTGTACACATTTTTTTCGCTTAAACCGCGGCGTCGCTGTGTGCGTGGCTCACGCCGGCGAGCGGGACGCCGCTAGCGCGCCCAGCGAAACGACCGATCCCCACTCCATTTTTTTTAAGCTCGCGTCTTTCGTTGTTAGCGTCCGTGTGATTTTTTTCATTTTATGTGTTAGTGTACCCCTCGCGCGGTAGTTCACTTTTTCTACTATAGATCTGAATTTCAGTCTCGTTTTTGCCGCGCTGGTCTGAGGCGGCGATCGGTGCATTCGTCGTCGAGTGCTGGACTGCATCTCAGGCCCGAGCACATGTTCGGAGCACACGCGAATCCCTGAGTGCGAGAGGGACGACCTCACCACATGTGGACTCCACAACTATACACCTATAGCACACTAAAATATTGAGCACAAAAAATCTGGTAATTTTGATCCTAGTAACGACGCCGCATTCATAATTGTGCCGCAGGGTCAAGAGCACGGCGCGTTTTTTCGGCCGGCATTTTTTTCTAAATTTTATTTTTAATGTTTTTCGTGGATTTTTTGAGAATTTTTGGCGACGAAGCCTTGGACTGCCTTGCCGTGTTGTGACATAGTGTTTACCTTATTATGTGATATAAAATAAGTGACATTTAGATAGGAACAAACTGTGATTTTAATGGTGATAATTGGTGTATGAAGACTTGGACAGTGACAGGTATGGATTTTTCTTTTTTAATTAAAGGGGGGTGGATTCCTTGCTCGCGTCTCCCCCTGGGAGGGTAAGAGGGTAACTTTACGTAAGATCCCTCGGCTGGCAGACGACCTTGGATGCCCGACTATAAATACGGAAATATTTTTGGACAGTGTACTGAGATGTTTTATTTTTAAATTAACTTTTATTGCACTATGAAGCTTAACGATTACGAGGAAGTTTTTTTGTTTTGTTTATGTTTAGTTTTTTTTATATCTTCAAGGAATCCACCTTTGTAGTTACTAGTTTTTTTTGAAATGTTGTCTTCTTGAAAATCTTAAAGTGACCATAGAGAATTAGTTTTTTTACGCAATACAAATCGCGCCATGGCAAAAGTTTTTGCCAGCTAACCTTGTATTGCACGGTCCACTAGCTATGAAATAGGTGTCCACTTCGTAAGCCAGTTATGAAGTGTCCCCAACTGGCGCAAAAAGTGCGTGGAACACTGATTTTTAACAAAAAATGCTCTTGACACGACCACGAATTTATTTGAAAAAATGCCCCCATTTAAAGATTATTTGCTGTTGCGTTAAATTGTAAACGTATAACTTTAAAAATACATTTATTTGTCCTAAAATACTGTAAAGCTATTTGTGTTCAAAAATGTACTACATGGAGAATTTTCTAAATACTTATATGTATGAAAATTCTCATGTTTTAATAAAAAAATATAAAAAATATTCTTATTTAATATATTCTAAAGAGAGAATTCGTCCCCAACAAACTGACCACCTGTTGTTAAATTCATAAAAATAATCAATAAAAGTAACATCGTCATCAAAACTGTCATCTCTTTAAAATGCTTTCAAAGCGACGTCTTAGAGCAAGTTCGGATAGTTAACAAAAACCTAATTACTGGCCGAACCACTTCCTTGCTCCGAACGAGTATTATGATTACGAATCTCGAAGTCGATCAAGCGTGGGGCCCTATACCAACTTAACTTCATCAAATACATCTCCAGCACCTATTTCTTCATCGATAAGGTCCAATTCCCCTTGAAGATTGGTAGCATCAACAGCAAAGTGTGCTGGTTCTTTGTACGCGCAATTATATCTTTGACAGCCGTGTATGCCGGTCTCTACACGTACACTTGCCGGCACAAGTGTAATTACACGTAATACAAAATCGTTACAATGAGCGTCATCTGTTTTAACATTTGTAATTTTCAGAAGCTCTTCTAAAGCTTCTTTGTTGATGAACCTTTTATTAAAATACTTGTTGAATGATGTTTTTTTTTCTATTATTTAAGTAACAGTATGACTTTTAGAGAATTTGAAGAGACCTTATTAACATTTGAGATGCGTTTATAGGTTGTCAGCAGATGAGATAATAATCGTTTTTGATTGTAAGCACGCCTGTACGCCGCATGATTATCGAAGCCTTATTCGATGCGGCATGTGGGCTAGGGGCTAGATCATTGACACAGCCTACGCGGCGACTCTCGTCACCTGCTTGCCACAAAAAAAACACAAACTTTTTTCACTCGTCAAATCTAGTTTTAAATAGAATGAAGCTCACAGCAATCCATTGAAATTCATACCCGATTGTACTCACGTTGATTCAAGAAGACAACATTTCAAACTTTAAGTAATTAGCATTCTTTTACATTCCGATTTATTGTTCTTACAGCCAAATCTCAACGGAGGATCTCGAAATATTCCATGACACCTAAAAAGCGTAGAATACGAAGACAGAAACCGTATATTTTTGTAAGATAGTGCCAAATAACCACTCGATCGAACGATCGATACGATATTGTACTTTATACTTAGATAGAAATTTTCAATTGCCAAGATGATGGAAGGAAGGACGATCGACTACAGGCCGGACGGGGGCGGGCTGGACTACCACAACTCGCCTCTCATGGCGGAGATACCCATGGACAACTACTCCCATATACACAGGAGTATAGAGCACTTAAGATCTATAGGAGTCCCTCCACCGTTAGACCCACACCGCCATCTCGCCACCAACCTCACAGATTTGAGGCGCTACGAGCACCCAGACGAAATGCCTGAAATTAAGCCGTCCGTTCTAAGACTATCTGAATTTAAAAGTGGATTACAAGACATAAGGATACACAATGATCAAGAGAACGAGGTGCAACGACAGATGACGCCGCACGACGAAGGACCCAAAGGATACAGCGCTCCCTCCACCCCCCTTTCCGAAAACGGCGGTCATACCATCCAGGAGGAAAAGGTCAGAGTTTTTGCTTTATAACGATTTTATCAGCATCCTTGAAGGCTTCGGAAGTCTTCAACGTAACCTGACGTCATGACGCTGGTAATATTCGGTGGTTTAACACATTGTTCGGGGATCATTATGTAGAATCACGATGCACGCGTTTGTTCCGCGTAGCGATTAATCTCGAGATGATTCTAACGCTCATCAAATTAAGCTTTAATTTCAGTTATCGTGCCTTTGGCGGTTTGATCTCTTGACTTTATCTACCTAATTTTATTTCCACGCTAAGTCATATACGGATTTTCAACTAAATCAACAACCGCATTATCTTTGACTCTGTATCTTAATTGTATATAATTATTTATTCTGACAAGTGTACCTCGAATATGCGCAGGAGCAATTTAATGTGTTCTTGTTGGAGAGCTCTTAAATAAATAAATTCTTCAATACGTATTTGGGTTTGTAAGTACACCTATTCATCATGATATTTGCTTAGCAATTCATGACACTTCCCGTTCATGCGGCATTTTTTTTACCTCAGAACACTGAACAGTCAACTTTAATTCAAGTACTATTTTTACATAGATTTATTTCCTCTCAACTTCAAAAAGCTGTGACGGGAATCTTATTAGCATAAGTCTGTAGAAGCATTTATTTCCATTTATAGTGGATTCGAGAGACCAATTGGGAATTACTCTTATACGACATTTTTCTTACAACTTAAAATTTCCTATAAGCCTTAAATATATTTAAAGAAATCCTACAAATTCTAAATAAGAGTTCAATAATATAGTCGTTATGTGTTCATGTTCGTATGATCAATTGCGTTATGATAATGATCGAATGTTTAATAAATTATTAATCAGCGCTTGCTTTGTAGCGCAATTATTCAAAGCATCTCACAAGCATTTCAAATTCAGTGATTTCATTAGTTTTATTGATTTCCTCGTAATTTTATGCAACAATAGTTCCACGCCTGCAATTGTCATTATGGAAATTGATACTATATTTTCCTGTTGTGCTAATACTAGCCGACATTACACATTTTACTTTATTTCCTAACCGCCATAGATTATTAGATTCTGTTCTAGTTACAATCAGCAGAAATATTGTTTCTTTCTTTAATTCATAAAGCTACTTCTTCATTAGCCCCAAAATCATCGTCGCCACAAAGCAAATCATCCTAATTGTTTAATTCGACAATTGTCGGAATGAAAGCCTTAGAGTGACGGCAGTCATTAGTGTCTGATGAGTACGGATGTGCCTTGAGCGAGCCAAGGTCTCCGGGTCGCGCAGAGGTTGTATAGGACGATACCTATTGTCTGTTGGTTTTTTAACAAATTCAATTACATAGATAACGAGTGCTAATGAATTTTGGTAGAATTTTGTTCCGGGAGATAGGGATCTTTGATTTAATTTCGGGTTTGGTGCTAGATGCGCATGCTACTTGTTTGGCCTTGACTTTATCGTTCACATACGTCTATACCATACGCGCTGTCGCTGTCTGCATTATGTTTAGAACCAAATTGAATAATAATGAAACTAGTTTACAAACCTACTTTTTGATTTAACATACCTATTTGGTGAGCCTATTCCAATATGAATATACTATTTGATCAAATCAGATTACAAATCTCATAAGAATTTTATGATTTTCCATTAAGTCATCTTCATACTTCAACTCGATTTACGGGCATATAACTACATAATTCATCCACAGTTTTTTATAATAATGGGATGATACCTTGTAATAGTTAATCAATACTAGACTATAATCAATATTACCAATAACTTTTTTTTCTCACAATATCTAAGAAATCGACACAGTTGATAAGAATGACCCGGTAGAATTCGAAGGTCCCGATAACGTCCCCTCGAACTAGTATAAGATAAACCTTGCTTGTGGGTATTTCGATAGCGCGAAAATAGTGCTGTGTCCACACTGCAGTTAGTATTTTTTACAAGGTCAGTTTAAAATTGGCAATAAAGTTTTTACCCTTATCTAAACTAACACAATTTTGTATTGGCATTTCATAGAGTAGTAAAATTGACAATCGCAATATAAGTTTCACAAAAGATTATTTGGATTAATAAGCTTTTATTTATTTTTCCATATTATCTACTTTATGATACAGTATTTTACGGTACTCTTAGTTAGGGAAAATGAAGTGATTAACTATACCTAATTCTGCTAGAATGCTATTTCTCCTGATATTCTTGGTTGGCGAGTTTTTAAACAAATGGATTGTGTAAACTAAGGAACAACTTTCGACAAAATTGAATCCTGGTCCACAATAGGAGCTTGTCAAAGTAACATTGAAAATCAAATTGCAGCAACTGTCCTACAATTTCACTTACAATTACTATGGCAAGCTCCTACTCGTATTGTGTATCAGGATACAATTTTGTCGATTGTACACTATCTCTCCAAACCAAACCGTAAATCTACACCTGTATTAATATTGATTTATATACCGATCTGATTAAAGTTACCTGCTACAATTTAGTGTCATAGATTTATAGCAGCTGGTTCTCACTGACAAGTACATGCGTAAGAGAGACAGATGCTTTATCGCAATAATAATTGCCAGCGTACACCATCTGTTGCTTGTTTTCTTACTCACGTCAAACGAAGCTCCAGTACTCGTAGCCAGCCTTCCAAACAACTACTAATTTTTTTAACCATTATTCAAAATGTGTATTTTTAACTCTCTTTACAATGAGGTCCACCAATGGTCAGTAAAATAATCTACTGTTAGTATTTCTTAATCACTTGAACTGAAAAGTCATATGTGGATGGCCACATATGACTTTTCAGTAGATAGATGGCTATCAAGGGTATAAATAAATATGTACAATTGTACATAAATATATGTACTTTTACAGTAGTATTGCAATATACTATACAATAATACACCTAAATATAAAATTTGATGAAAGAAAAGCTGCCGCCATCCCTAGCATAAGAGCGACGCAAAACTATCTCGCGAACGGATTCAAGTACCTGTCACTGTCTGAGGTCATTAAAAAGAAAAGGACGAAATAAGTAGTCTGTCTAGCCCGCGATATACCGTCACGCAACACAGTGTTAGGATTAATCTTAATATCGAAATATACCTGGAAATTTCCATAACACGTTGTGACGTATTCGATTTTAAGAAGTAAAATTTTTTTTGTACATTTTTCTTTTGAAACTATATTTATCGTTTTCTGTGACAGTACGTTGACAGGCAGCTTTATTGTCAGCAAAGATGTTGAGAACGAGATATATTATTTGATAAGCCAATTTTTAAATTCGCAATGTTTATATTGCTTAACATTCGGATATTTGAAATGTTAATAAAATTATCACCAACGTATCAGTGCGCTTGGTTTATTGTCAATTGCATCACTATCTATGTTGACACAAGGAACACACGCGAATTTGCCTCAGCCCGTTATCTCTACGGCGAGGAAATGATTACCAAGGTCGCATATATTAACATAAATAGGTTATACCTTTTTAGTATGTTTTTCAATATTTATAACTTCTTTATTAATAGCACTATCTCGAAGGATGCTATAATATATTTCTCTTTTAGGAAGTATATTTTAAGTATCATTATCTTTACGTACTCATTTTTCCGCTAATTTATTCCGAATCACAATAATATCTAAACCTCTAAGTTCTTCAGTATTCGTCATTAGGTCCGTCCTTCAAAATTAAATGATATCTATGTTATTGTGTTTGCTTGATACGTATATAAACCATAAAATGTTAGATGTAAAAAATCACTTTGGAAATTGCGAACTCATTTTCTGTTGGTCATGTTTTAGGTATATGATGACATCTAATATCTATAATCATTACCTTTTATTCTACATTAGTGACATCCACTACCTTATACCTGCACAAATTCCGAAACATTTTGCGTTAATGTTCGCTCGATTGCCAAGTTACGTAAGTGGTCAATTGACGAATTAAGAATTGAGTTTTTCAACCATTGAACGTGTTCCATTATTCTACGGTTTTCCAGGTTTTTCGTGTTCCAATATCAAGGTCATATGCAAAGAGTCACTTTACTTGCCTGTTTGCGCGTCTGACCCAAAACAGATTCGTTTATCCCAAAATTTTACTTTTAAAACTTTTAACCTTCAAATCTTCGTATGGGATTATCACAAATTTGAATCTTATGAGTTTGAGACGAAAACTGCCAAATTTAAATTTCCAATTTATTGGGTCGCCTCGACAAAATCTTAAATATTTATTACGCTTTCATGACCATCTTACTTATTTTTGTGTAGGTATTAAAAATATCGTATCATATTCAATTCCTTAACTTAAAAGATCAGACAAGTCGAAAAATGCACGTTGTAATAACAAAACTTATCCAACCCGAAAGCTCACAAAACATCAAGGTTACTATATAATTCAAGTTCTAAAACCAAACCTTAATAGTTTAAAATAAAGTATATTTTCCAGGATACGAAGCAAGATATGTAAGTATATTCCTCAAAACCAAACTTTAACTTTCCTCAAACAAGGTCGATTTTCCAAGCACGTGTGAGAAGCTAACTGGCCATAAACAAATTATCAATTACAATGCTACCAACATAATCGTGTGCGTATAATCGATTAGAAAAATCGATCGTATCCCGCGCAAATGCGTCCGTCCGAAATCGACTCAAGGCCGCATACCGACTCCGACCATTGTCAATGTCGCCCGCGCGATGACTGATGTGTTTTCTTTGGCTTCTTTGCCATTTTTTTTTATTTTAGACCGCCTGACGACATAGCTTCTTTCTATTTAAGAATTTGCAGGATGCTCTACTACGTAGACTGTCAGTTTATTTCAATCCTTTTAGTAATTGTCGTCTGTTCTTTAATTAGCATCATTATCATCACTAGGAGCATATTCATTTTCATCAGTAATCAGTTTATCAGTATATAAAATTATCTTTTTATTTACTCGCAGGTCCTTTAATAAAAGTTTTATCTCCTCCAAGAATCTTTCAACGTATTCAAGAACCATTATCAACGTTTATCGTATTAAAAGTTTAAATTCAAATTACCAAAATTATTTTTAGCGGCTAGATTTCTCAGAACCAGGCAACAAGGACTAATAAAATGTTTATAGCAATTATGGTTCTTGTTTTAATTCAGTTTAGAGTCCATTTGGCTTGAGGCTGTTTTAGGAAGAGCCGTTGAATTTGTTAGCGTGTAATTTTGATTGACACCGACCATTACGAGCGTATGTATTGCGTCACCATTATAACCACATAGTGATGGCTAGCATAACTACATGGTGTATTATTAAACTAGCAGTTGCCCACGACTTCGTCTGCGTAAGATTTGGTTAACATTTATACAGATTATTGCAATTTTCAGGCATAAAAACTACCTTTCCGATGTCCTATTCCGGCACCAGGATTCAAAACTATCTCCTCATTGAATTTCATGAAAGTCGATTCAGTAGTTTTCGCGTAAACGTAACAGACAAACACGTATACTTCTTGATGAGATACTACGTATTGACTAAAGTATAGCGCATACTTCTTTTTAAGAATCTGGAAAGAATTGGGATCTGTAAAAAAACTGCCTGATAATTACTGTAAACATTGTCTATACATTATTTATAAATTTAACCATTCGCCCTAAACGATTGTCCATTTTCTATTATAGCAAAATTTTCGAGAGCTCGGTTTCCAATTTGCAATAGGCATGCTAGCAGTGTTACTCCAAATATCAACCTTATGTCTTTCCAATTTGGTTTACAATCAGTCAGCTGCTGATTGTACGTTATGCAGCCTTCTTCCGTGAACTTTGAAATTTCGAGCAATTGTCTCTGTCACTCTTGACGGCAATATTAGTGTAATAAAAAGAGATGCTCGAAATCTGCAGCCTTTGGAGTTTACATTAGGGTACAGAGTATTGTAGAAAATCTAAACATAAAATGACTGATTTAAACTTTCACGATTATCACTCATATTTTAAAGACAAACTGCCTGCGACCACGGGTGTAACGTCATGCCCGAAACGTCAGGATATAATTAAACGTAAGTTTACGCGATTAAGACCCGTTTTTTCTTTAAAATATAAAATGACTGTTTAATAACTAAATCTGTTGTACCACAGATTATATTGAGCGTGCTCGTTAATTTGGCTATATTTTTTATAATATCAACAGGATAATCGAGCTAAGCGACCGGTAGCTAAGATACAGATCATGCTATTCATGCCACTGTTCTCATCAAGTTGGTAATGGCGTGTTAGTTTAGTTGCTATGGCTTTTTTTGTGGCGTACGTAGTATAGGTTCAGAGAGGCACTTCGAGTAGAAGAGACGCGATGAGTTCCTATTTGCTTTTGATAATAATTTAACTATAATATACAGTGTCCATCAGATATATTTGATCGGCCCCGGAGTGCAAAAATATTTGAACATGCATTCTATGATATTTGTGAACACCTTGGCCGCTCCATATCTGACAGCGATTGTAATACCCAACATTTAAAACAATTGTAATATTCGACAAAGATTAATTTCTTACTGATTTATTTAAATTTAGATTACGGGGAAGTATGGGAACTTCAAACTCTGCTGTAATTAAATTGCTTATCATTGTATAAAACTTCTTTATTAATTATAAAATTTGGCTACTATGTGCGCTTATTGTCAGGTGTGTATGCTTTTTTACCACCAAACGTGATACAAAACACAGCTTTAAACAATCGCGTGATGGTCACTTCGGGTTCTCTGCAGTGCCCTTCGGCCTAAAAACTTCCCCAGAACACTTATTTATTTATATACTCACTATTATGTACTAGTACAAAGTTAATAGGCTAGACAAAGGTACACATTTCTTAGTTTTAAAACGGCGTAAGTTTATACTACTTATAATATACATGAGACGATTTAGTAAAAAGTGATTAAGCTTTTCTATCAATTCTAAAAGGGAACAAGAGTAAAAGGAGTGTATGGTGGATAAGTCGTTTTGATATTGGAGTAATGAGTCAGTACCAAAATTGCTGTAATAGCTGCGCTCGCCGACACGCGATTCGGCTATCTTTATCTCGGGTGATATAATTTGGCCGCTGGCTATGGGCATTCCATAGGGTGACCATGGTTGTAGGTAATAGATGAATAGTTTTTTTAGTCGCTGCCATGTAAAACTAAAAATTAAATAGACATTTTTAAATGTTTATTTTGTAGAACGGATATTACCTAGTTAAAAAATACTGGAGTTTATGAGTTTATAAAATATACCATACTATTTATTTTTCAAGCCCATAAAACAATACAGAACTACTTAGTACTTACAACGTTTGGTCAAAAATCTAACCTAATTATTAGGGTAAGTAGTAAACAAAAAAATACGAGCAAATATAGCAGACTAACCATGGCATTTGACGTCTCTGACAGATATCGTAAAACATATTCGCAGATATATTTTTACGTTAACACTAATACTCGTAAATATCAATATTTTTTACAAAAAATGCATGGGAACTCAAGGTTCTAGGTTTGTGATAAAACTATAACCTTGAGTGAAAAAATTGTGTCCTATTTTAAGGTTTTAGGTTTGTTTTTTTTTTTGTTTCCTACTGACAAACGGTATACATACATACTCGTACGTAGCACGATTATATATATATCTATAATAAGTTTTTACTGAAATTATGTACATAGGTATTTTTGCCTTATAAAAAACAATATTAAAACCGTTATCGACCTTAGTCTGAACGTAATCGTTTCAAGATCCTGCCCTCTAAAAAAATAGAGCTAATTGCTCCTAAATTGTGGACACCCTACACAAGCACGTTCAAGTCTTGGTTACTTATAATAAGCACATATCTTGTATTACTTCCTTCAATACTTAACCAAACCTCCTAAAACTCCAGCTTAACTAAATTGAACTCTAAAACAATACCAATAATGATAGCGCGTCTGCATAATTCTGAAGTACACCAAATTGTATTCTACAACCTTGGTTTAAGATTTATAAAGCGTAGTTTTAGTGTATTTAAGTAATTTTTTCCGTAATATTGTTAGATGGAGTATTTTTAAGTTAGATATAATCTATGTATATAAATTGTAGTTTAGAAAATAAATATATAAAAAAAAATACAAAATTTGAAAAAAAAAGAGAAAAAAAGATAGAACATTTTCTTAATATTTGTGCGTAGATTTTTTAACGGGTAATTTTTTACTTCATAAAAAATACTAACTTACTATTTAGGTATATCTCTTTAAAAATGAGATTTGTTAGTCATTCCTAAATTCATTAAAATACCCGTCAAATTAGAACCTAAATCGTTCTTTACCAAATTAGTAAGTTAGGTACAGCGACTGCGTAATTTATTTTTAAAGTCACTACATTTTTTTTTTATAATTATTTTATTATCTATTACTGATTCAGTGATTACTTTTCCCACTAATGATTGTTGTCGAGATCAGACAAAAATTCTAAACTTTATCTTTAGTATGTTCATATTGTATGCTATTTCGTCTGTTCAATATTTCAAGAAATGTATTATTAAGTATATTTTATAGCTATTTTGTTACTATAACAATGATCCAGGTATGTTAACAGCTTAAAAGTTCCAAAAACCAGTTATTATTTCACTATTATTCCTTCCAAAGACATGAAAAACAATAGAAAAAGGGTTTTATTACAAAAGGAACAAAATAAAGAAATATTAATACTGTATTGATGAAGTCTTTGTTACAATATAATTAATGTATTGTTACAGATATTCTTAGAAACTTACATTGATATAAGGTTCACTTTTAATGATAGGAAGGATAATCTACTACCTGCACATTTTGACCGTATCCTAGTTCGGTAGTAACCCTGCTTTATTACTTGGAGGTCCAAGGTTTGAATCGGGAATAGGTATGTGCGCCATCTCAATGAGATTTTATTATATCTATCTATTAAGTTTAATATACTTATCGTGCCTAATCTAAAATATGTTACACCCTTACATTACAACGTTCTTATTACACAGAATTAAAGTGCATATTTTTGAGCATTTTATATACACCTTATTTTGCCTTTGAAAAAAGTGTACCTACATACATCCCAGAAATCACCCTGGTGATTTTATCACCTTAAAGGGTGATTTATGTTTCTGTCCAAACACCTTTTAAGGTGTTTTTAGTGTTTTTACCACATTAAAGAGTGATTAGATAGAATAACAAGAAAAATAAAAGATTTACGATTTTCAAAGTTCCCAAAGCTTATTTAAAATTTCTAATTGATCTAGAATTCTTAATTTGAAACAAGTCTACAGACAAGCACTGTTACATGTCGTGGGTGATATTAAATTGGATGAAGTTGGTAACCGAAATGTCACATGTTATATTGAATTACATGTTTGTGGTCGGAGGGTCCACATTGTTTGGATATCATGTACATTGTTGCTATATTATATTTAATGGGCATTTCTCCGAGCGTTTCAACCGCCGTAACTTCGGTGGCAATATTATTACCCGATTTCCGTGGGTATCTCATAATTTTGTTAGATGTCTTGGTCTACCAATATATTATCCAAAAACTCTCGAGTCTCTCATGGGATTCGTGTTATAAGGCTGCCACCGAAGTCACGGCGGTATAAACGCTCGGAGAAATGCCCTAATACATGTCGTCAGTAAAAGTCACTAACAAATATACTTAAACGAGCATGCCACCTGAGCACCTTAACGAACGAATTTCGTAGAGTAGGGGATAGAATGAGCATTCGCTCGTTGGGTCTAAATCCACCTGGTGATATTAGTCACTTTGTTTTCATGGGTATTTTCCGCAAATCCACATTCTTCGTGCCTTTTTTGCGTGATGGAGAGGTTCTATGATGATATTAATTTATTTATATCAATATATAGTGCGTCACTAAACTCGGACTTTGACCAAATAAATGATCTACAGCTTATTTTCAAAGGAATCACTGTCGATGCTAGCAATGTGACAGAAAGGTCACTTTACCTTAAAACGTTTAAGCTTAAGATTAATGTATCTGTCTAAGATCCAATTACCAGCCTTCAAACACGTTTGATGAATATCAATATTATTCATATTTTAATACCTCACTTATATTATTATGTTCTTTAACATACTATTTGTGTAAGCAAACGTAACAAAATTTACAGTGTACGGTATAAGTCAATTCTAACTACTATCAGTTCTATAGGTAATATACCTATATATTATAACATGAATATGCTGAAAGAATTGTGGAACTGAGGCCCATGGACAAGGCGATCAGAAAATCGCCTATGCGCTGCCTACCCTGAGGACTTAGATGGATTGCCTCTATGCCAGTAATTACACCGGCTATCTTACCCCCAAACCAAAACACAGCAGTGCAAACACTGCTATTTAGCGGCAATGGAAGCCTCTTAACATTACATGGACTAAATGCTTGTTTACTCGACTCATAACGAAAAAAAGCTTCATTCTAAATGTGTTACTTGAACCGGAATAATCTGAATATAAAATGTT
Source organism: Thaumatotibia leucotreta (assembly GCA_025490895.1). Taxonomy (NCBI): domain Eukaryota; kingdom Metazoa; phylum Arthropoda; class Insecta; order Lepidoptera; family Tortricidae; genus Thaumatotibia; species Thaumatotibia leucotreta. The sequence continues at coordinate 54,903 of JALPQI010007460.1, forward strand.
ACTGAGCGTTCTATTATTTATATTAATGTTAATTCGTTTTTAAAATTAGTCTTATCTGTTTTTACGTGTCTTTTTATAGCTTAATCCTTTCGCCTCTAACTTCATTGACATGAACGGTTTTAAATGTATTTTTATTATTTTTTTTTCTTGACCAAGTAGCAAACAAGCTATGTAAAGGTGCATTCAGAACAAACGAGCATTCGCTATTGTATCCCCCGCTCTACGAAATCAACGAATCACGTTTTGTGTAACGATCGAATTTCGTAGATTACGGGGTTAGAATGATGATGATGTAATAAAAGCCAAGCCAGACCGGTTGCGATTGCGTTTCAAGCGCGTTGTAGCGTATGTAGATGTTATTAGATGGCATACCGCTTCTATCCTCTTCCGCACTACGAGTCAAAGTCAAAGTCAAAGTCAAAATATTCTTTATTCAATTAGGCCCAGCAACGAGCGCTTTTGAATCGTTAAACTAAATAGCGAATGAGAGAAAAAAAAAACTACCTCCGGTTCTAACCCTACACCACTGCCTGAGAAGAATCCGGCAAGAAACTCAGCGGGACTTTCTTTTTTCAAATAATAGTTTTATAACATCTTACGGCTAACATGCATTAATTAAAAACGAAACATAAGTTTGATTTAGTAGTACGAGCAGGATGGACAGAGTAACGCCGCGGCCACGACATCGGTCTAAGGCGACCGGCTTAGCAGAAAACGTATGGTGCTCCCTCTCGTACCCATATCGGCATCCCGCTCCCACTCATGGATTCGCTCGCCGCTGGTCGCCTTAGACCGAGGGGCCGCACATAGTGTGCCACTAAGAGGGATAGACATAGTCACTTACTACTAAGACGAAAGTGCCACACAGGCACTTAGTGACGTATTCAACGCATTTGTCTGGCACTTACATTTAGCATCTAATGCACACACACACAAAAAATAGTGGCACAGTGATAAGGATGGACGATTATCGTTCCTTTTCACTTCCACTAGTAAAAAGTTTCATAAGACCATCCCTTTCGTTCTTGCTATTATTATAACGTTGTCAAATCCATATTAATCCTACATTCATGCCTTAGACCAATGTCGTGGCCGGGCCTTAAGTTCGCGAGAAGCGACGCGGATGTTCGAAATGAGTTCAAACGATTTGTGTATTCGGAATATGCGCGTGCACACGGCCAAGGCCGCCTAAATGCGCGCGTGACGTCATCACCGACGCTCTGGCACGTCACGTCTAAATATATTTATATCTAAATATATACGTTCTTCATTAGGTTGTCTTATCTAGTAGTTGCTGGTGGTAGGACCTCATGCAGGGTCCGCCCGGATAGCTACCACCGTCTTACCCGATAACCTGCCGCTAAATAGCAGTGTTTGCACTGCTGTGTTTCGGTTTGGGGGTAAGATAGCCGGTGTAATTACTGGCATAGAGGCAATCCATCTAAGTCCTCAGGGTAGGCAGCGCATAGGCGATTTTTTGGTCACTATGTCCATGGGCCTCAGTTCCTGCTTTCCATCAGGTGGGCTGAGAGCTCAGTTGTCTACCTTCGTCACATAAAAAAGTACCTATACAACTGTCTAAACCTAAAAGTGAACATTTCTGCGGAAGCTGCTTAAGGCTGGCCCACACTGGACCAGCACGTGCACGTCGGAAATGTCATAGAAGATAGCACACCGCTGCACGTCACGCGCACGTGCACTCCACGCAAGCGGTGTGCCATCTAATATGACATTTACATACGCTACAACCCGCACGTCACGCACACGTCACGCATCCGGTTTGGCTTGGCCATAAGTCCCCGTTAATAACGCGGCGGCAGCTCATGGTACGGCTACTGAAGCCCTACCGCGACGAACGAAGTGTTGCCTCTCTCTCGCACTTATGAATTCGTACTTAAGCGTGACAGAGAGGCAACACTTGAAGGGTCCACGGAAAAAACATGTTCAGTGCTTAAAAACATCAGGGCAAATCCACACCTTATTCTGTTAAAAGTAAGGTTTTTCCTTCTGTAATTTGAATTGACTAGACATGATTTCTTCCCGTGAATCCTTCACTTCGTTCGTGGTTTGCGGTAGGGCCTCAGATCTATTGTGATTTGTGATCCGGTCATTTGAATATAGTCTAAAGAATCGGCCGCACTACCTCTTCATAGAAACAAGAAATTCTGCCTATCATGTATTGAAATATGACCGAATATGCGGTTAACATCCAAAGCCGCAACCCTTCACATATTTTTAACCCTCAATAGTTCCTCATTAAACCCTCGCCCTAAAGTAATTAATAATGGCGAAACTAGCAAGAACAGGCGTTTAAAGTGGTCATTACAAAATCGCCAGTCATTGCGTTTTCGCCACGAGTCATGCAGGCTCGGGTGTCATTATTTGACTGCGATTAAAGTTATACGAATTTAACGTTTCCCCCGACGCATAAGCAAGTTTATTGCAGGTTTGAATACATATTTAAAATGTGTATCTTATTTGTCGGAAATCTACAATGTGCGAATGTTTTTCAATGAAATAAGAAGTGATGAAATTTACAATAATAAATTATGCCCAGAAAGTGCTATTTTTAAGGGTAAACACAGAAAGTGGTACTTTCCCGCACGGGTCATCACGAACTTAAAAGCAGGGCTCTTGTTTGTGGAGCAATTTCCATATGGTCCATTCCAGTGCCTTTTCTTTAAGACCCTAATTCGACACGACGTCTGCTTTTTCTTTCACTTGGTCCATGTACGCCCTTCTCGGCCTTCCTCTTTTCCTCTTCCTTTCTACTCTTCCTTCTATTATGATCTTAATTAATTCATCGTGTCGTATAAGGTGTCCTAACATCTTCCCTCTTCTGTTGGCGATGATTGACAACAGGCACCTCCTCTCCTTTACCCGGTTGAGCACGTCTTCGTTGGTCACTTTCTGAGTCCAGCTTATCCTCTCCATACGTCCTAATTTTGCTTTTACTGCACGGCCTAGTTGGTACTGCCGAGATAGTCTGGTTTTCCTTTGCATTGTAAAATGTTGCACGATACACATGTTGAAATATAGGCTTTTTTCTAACTAGTGTCGGTTTTTAAAATAGTCACCCACACTCATTCTGAAAAAGCTCAGATACTCTCTGCCATATTTCTACTACAGCTAGTATGGCAGTTTTACAGAAAAAAAGTGTACTTTCATGTCTGAAGCTTGTTTACTAAATAAGATAACCTAACTATACTCTGTTTGGTGTGGTGTTTTAAAAAAGGTAAACAATCTTGCAGTACTATCTTTTTATTGAAAACTACCAGTAGAAAATAAGTTTTAGCAAATATACATAATATAACAAGGAAATAAACTGATTTACATTGTTTTTGATTAATCAAATAAGTATGTACCTAGTTTGGATTTTCATATGCATTTTTCAATAAAAAGGTACTGCAAGATTGTTTACCATTTTTTAAACACCAAACCAAACAGAGTATAGGTATGTACAGGCTGTATT
>JALPQI010007461.1:0-55759 GCA_025490895.1 Thaumatotibia leucotreta
GTTTCCGTAGCTGCACCAACTGCTTTGCTAGTATTTTACAACCTTCATTATTTCCTTCTTTTGCCATTTTCTTAATTTCCATTTCCTGTAATAGAAAAATGGACAGTACTGATTACTATTTTAAAACCTTGTTTAATTATTTTTTTTTAGAACTAGCTAATGTAAGGAAAATAAATATTAAAATATGTCTTAACATGGAAGGCATGAGATCAGATTTAAAAATTTCTTTGATCTGTAAGTGTAACTTTATGCTTTTGAGACAAGGTCGAATTTAGATAAGGTCAGTGTGGATAAGTCCGGCATATTTTATTTGTGAGGAAAGTCCATCATAGGCATCTTATATAGTTAAGTTAGGGGTGAGAATCAGTTGGTAGACAGACTTTCCTGATAGACGGTCTTACCCGCATTGACCTTATAACTTATTCTCACAGAACCGACCTTATGCTTCTCAGGGTCGCGGTTTATAAAGTTACAATATACAATTTTGCTGTTTGCCTATCTTTCTAGCCAAATGTGCGTGCATTAGGCAGCGAAATTGTAAAATGTAACTTTATAAAACGCAACCCAGGTCTAGTAAGTGTCACACAAATAATTTATTCAGTCTTCTATAGGCTTAAATTGTAAGTAGAACAATGAAACTTTACAATTAAAAACAACAAGTAAGAAACAACTTATAGCTGTGCCCATGCAAATGAAAAATTCTTTAAATAAGGAACCTATGAATGATGAATATTATATTACGAATGGATGCAGACAAATAACGAGATAGAATTGTATAAGATTTGGGACATTTGTTTGTAATAAAAAAACATATTAACTACCAGTTTCTTTTCTTCTCTCTCTAGTGCTGCTTTATCCCTGTCGAGCTCTCTGGTGGCTTTTCGTAGTTCTCGATCATTCTGCCTTTGCTGCTCTGTAAACGAAAGAAAATTAAAATCACACCACCGTTGTACAAATAGTAATCTACTTAATCATAAAGTTTCTTCAATCTCCTTAGCAGTTCTACATACCCTTTACAGTAGGCTCCTTCCTGAAGAAATTCATAATGCTATAACGTATTAAATACGCTAATTTTGGGTGTAATTTTATGAACTTCTTAAGTATTGCAAAACAGAATTTTAAGATGACTAATACAAGAAGTACAAACAAATTCTCGTTTACTCTGACAAGTTTAGTGACAGATAATCTGTCAGTGTCAATGTCAAAATATCTGTCAGTGTCATCTGTCAATGTCTGGGCGACCGGTCCGAGTTGCACGAAAAGTATTTAATATTAATGACAAATTGGCTTGCCAGACAGTAATAATCAAACACCGGTTTCGCGGGGGCAAAAATGTACCAGTGCTAGTGATTCATTAAATATCGACTTTTTTATCGACATCAATAAAAATAAAATTTTAACCATCATTATCATAACTAAACTAATAGCTAAGTTGGAATACGTTTAACTATGTGCAAACCTCTTTCATTTATATTTATCGCAACTATTAACAACCGATATCTGACATTGACTGTGTAGAGTCACTATTGACAACCATTGAATCGTTGAATAATTTATCTAGTACCTACAACAATATTATTTTGCATTCCGATCAATTAAATCTACCTGTTTGTTTCTTAAGGCGGCTAAAAATGCCACGCAAGAAAAAAGATCATTCACCTTCCTGGAAACCTGACCAGTGAGTAAATAGGGTGGCTGAACAAGTGCGATTATTGTTTCCTGCTGTAAATAATTTAAATTGCTTATATAAAAAAGGTATTCCTGAAATCACCTAAAAGAATAAAAAAAAATCACCAAATGTTACCGAACGTTCCTTTGCCACCTCAGCCGACGATAATACGATGGGTAACATAGATGAAAGCGGCTTTTTATTATCATAAATATTTACCAGCAATCAAGCAAGTCGTACGAACGTTTACTTAATAACAAATAATCAACGTATATATTGAAAGCAAAACGGGCAATGAGTGATAAAAACATTCTCAACTATTTGAAATGGATAGCCAACAATCTATCCATCATACCATGTACCATTGAAAAATTACAAACACAAATTTAAGTCTAGAACCCAGATATCAAGATTACGTTTGAATCCTCAAGGCAAATTTATCCACAAAAAACTTCATAAAGTGTTAGAGAAAAACGTCGGCATTTCAACTTTAAAAAGATTAAATGATTTGGTATCCGGAAAAGAAATAAAACTAAGTCGTAAAACAGAAATTCATCAAAACTATAAATTGTTTAAATTTGCTCCAATTACTACAGTTGACCTAGAAAGGTCGTTTAGTTGGCTAAAATGGATATTGTCACCCAGGCGACGAAGATTAAGTCTGAAAAGCTAGAAAAAATGTTGATTGTATATTTTGAAAATTATATTAAATATACTATACAGCGTGTTTTTCTTCATATGCTATAACTTTAAGGGAAGCTTATTTAGGTCAAATATAATTAATTTCTCTAAGAAACTAGTGTTTTAACTCTTACTGTTATTGATTTATTAAAAAAATACGTTTAATCACTGAACATGTGTATTGCAACCTTTATTACATTCTAATGTTACTTATTTTGACATGTGCCGTCAGTCACCTGAGATTAACTTTTATTTTATTCTTAAGGTTCTCTCACACTTACCATTTCATTTATTATGTATGAAAACAAAAAAAAACCTTTTTTATCGAATTTTTCAAAAGCCGATATACCAGACAACTTCTATTAATGTCCCAAGTAACCTGTTTAATTTAACGCAAATCGAAACGAACACCCTGTATAGATAGTTAATTCCTCAAAAAGTTTATTTTTGTGTATGTAGTTTTCTTCTTCATTCAAATTCTTGAAATTACACAACGGTTGTACGTCATTTTTATCGATATCAAATAATAAAATTAGTTTAATGTGTCCTCGCACTATTAAACGTCAGTACAGATATGCCCCCGCGAAACCGGTGTTTGGTAATAATGCATTTAACCTTTCGAATGCTATTGTTCTCGTATCAAAATGTGGATAAAACGCCTATAATTCGGCTAATTAATAACGGTTACAAACGTCAGCAGTATATAATTTTATGCTTTGGCAGCACCCGCAATGATTACGCATGGTAAAGTTCGCCGCGAACGTAATAAGGAGAGAAAGTATTCAATATAAATTCACTAAATTATAATTTGAATCAATCGATTAATCTTATAATCGATTATTGAGCTAATAAGACAAAGAATATCACAAGGATAGTTTAAATTTGATAAGGGAAATCAGTATTTGATTCAAAAAGTTAGGTACCGTCAACTGGGGTGCATAGGGATGGCGAGGTGAATAGGGACAAAAACCGGAAACGACATTTACTTCATAATATCTTTAAAACTTCTCCACACGCATTTGCTTGTGCGTTACCAAATGAAAGTAGATTATATACTGATGCAAATGGCAACACTGGACAGGCATGAAGGTAGCGGTAGGTGGTCGAACTAACAGTTCGAAGTTGACGTCGCCAGTGACCCGTTCAAATGTGCTCCGGGAGTCTTTAAAAAAATTATGTTTTTAAACAAGTTAAGCAGTGCCGGCAGTTATAAGGAGATTAACCGTGTATTAAAGAAGGTCTTTATGTCACGGTAAGTTGAAATTATCTTTGTTTCAATACCAAAAGTGCGAAAACAAAAACATAAGCAAGTTTTGAAAAAAAACAGAGGTTTATAGGGACGCTTTGGGGGTCGATAGGGACGGCTTGAGGGGTGGATCGGGTCGGCTTTGACAGTTAATAGGGACGTACTTAGTTCAAATAAGGACGATAAAGGGTGTATTGGGACAGGGCTGCCAAAAATATTTATATGATTAAATGAATATATGTTTTGTGTTTTAAGTACATAAGTAGGTACCTACCTACTACCAATTTACTTACTTTAACCAACACCTACAACCAATTGACTTCTTTAACCAACATTTAAATGAGTGAATTTCGGAAGGTTTGCTGACACTGGCTTTAAGTTTTTTTTGTTAAGTAATTTGTTATTTTACGGTAAGTATAGGAAAACATGGCGAGGAAACCGGATTGATCCCGATTAGGTTATTTTTACCCTTTAAATTTGAAGGCAGTTGCTTTCGTAAAAATTAGTTCCTACGCCTCTTACCCATATTATATTACTTTCTTGTATTAATTTTGGCAGCTCAGCCTTGTTATTATATCTTGTTGTTTTAGAAGGTGTTTTTATTTGCTACAAATTATTAAATAATTTTTGTTACCCGTATTATGAGTGTCACTGGCCATTATTTGATAAAAGATTGATGATGGGCAGCAGCGTCATCATAGTGGACACATTACTGCGATCGCCAATCCGCTTGCCCAGCGTGGCGATTATGGGCATTTACCTCCTAATGTGTCTATACGCATAGTTAATAGGAGAGGCCTGCGTCCAGCAGTGGACTATCATAGGCTGATGATGATGATGATGATGATGATTCTGAATGATTACCTACAGTGATTACCCACAAGTACATTATAAATAAAAGCTTTGTTAAATGCAGGTATTTTTATTCATATGAATCATATGCCACCCTATTTCCATAGCTATTGTAAGTTTTGCAATACCTACTTACTGGGTAGAAAGGTACCTAGGTACGTACCTGTAAGCTTATTATTTTTGTGACAACCCTAGCCATTTTCCCTATTGGTCCCTTATTCGTTGCTATTGACCCCGTATGCAGCCTGAATAGGGACGGCCGGTTTTTTTGAAAAAAAGGGGGTTTAGATTGATTCTATCGTAATAAAACTATCATAAATAGGATCTATAACATAAGATTAAAGTTTTGAAACCATAACATTGAGCTCGTTCATGGAAATATTCCGTTAAAATCTTACTCAAAGTTCAAAATTGTCCCCATTGACCCCGGTTGACGGTACTAGTAGTAGTAACCTACCTGGCTACGACTAGTAGTGGGAGCTCCTTAACACCTTCGCTGCGGCAATTAGCTTAACTCATAATTAACCATACTTCTGTAAGGGGTCGAAAGAACCCCTACCGCATTAAACGTGTTAATCATTGGGGAGCTCACGTTTTCAATTCACATTTCAATAAATTATACTAGTACTATATAACACACAAAAACATGTTTATATACACGGTGGAATTTAATCGGTGAACAGGAACCCATTTTTCTAATTCAGTAATCGATGGCGGTCACGTTTATGTAGTACTTAAGTGGAACCAAGTTTTTTTTTTGCATAATTTTTTTTTTATGTTGAAATTAAAATTTATTGAAATTAAAGTTTAATACCTCTTTTCAAACTATCAGCCATAGAAACTTAAAACATAAATGAGCAATAACCACTCACATGCTTTAATTTTTGCGATAGACTCTATTCCTATGTAAAATAAGAGCGATGCATGGCTGATAGTTTGAAAAGAGGTATTAAACTTTTCAGACTAAACCATTAGTAGGTTGACAATAAATTTTAATTAAAGTTTAATTTCAACATAAAAATTTGTTATGCTAAAAAAAAAAACTTGGTTCCACTTAAGTACTACATAAACGTGACCGCCATCGATTACTGAATTAGAAAAATGGGTTCCTGTTCACCGATTAAATTCCACCGTGTATATATAAACATGTTTTTGTGGTTTTTTTGTGTACCTATATTTATATATTTAGTTTGATTTTTGCATAGTGCTGGTTTGTCTCCCTTAATATACTATTCCTCTCAATTGCTCAAAGGTTAACTGGAAGAGATCCCTTACAGGGATAAGTTCGCCTTTGTACATTGTTTTTATATTTTTACATTTGTGATTTCTATGTTTTGTGTGTACAATAAAGTGTTTACTTACTTACTTACTTACTTAGTACTTAGTCGATAAGGGTTTCGAGTTACCTTTAAACGATGTAGCCAAATCTTTTATTTCTTTATTGTTCTCCATTATAAGGCGATTTAAGTCTGTTTGGTCCATTATTTTCACAACGAATTTCTTGACGCAGTACAAATGGTAAACAACAGCAATGACATACAGTGACGGATCTTGTGACCTATTTCTTTTTTACAACTTAATCGCGGTAACTTGATGGCCAGTGTTGGCCATTTGGTACGACTACCTATCAAGTCTTCAGGTAGGTACAGTCAAGGACATTAATATATATACACTTCTCCATCCTGATCCCTTACAAATGTGTCTATATATTAATGCACTCGACTGTACATGGTACATACATACCAAAACTTGACATATTATACCTACTTACCTTTTTTTTTTTTATACCACGTCGGTGGCAAACAAGCATACGGGCCGCCTGGTGGAAAGCAGTCACCGTAGCCTATGGGCGCTTGCAACCCCAGGGGTGTCACATGCGCGTTGCCGACACAATAAGAACTTGTACACTCCTCTTTTGAAGAACCCCATACTGTAGTCCAACGGGAAAACCTCGGCAGGGAGCTCATTCCACAGACGGACCGTCCGCGGGAGGAAGTTCCTCTGAAACCGCACGGTGCGCGACCATTTAGGTTGCAAGGTGTGAGGATGAGCGCCCAGTCGGTGGCGAGCGGTGCGATGATGAAAAGTGGACGTTGGCATCATGTCGAACAGTTCTTCAGAGCACAACCCATTGTACAGACGATAGAACACACATAAGGAGGCGAAGTCTCTCCTTAGACTTAAGGGTTCAATACCGCCTGTGAGTCTGGGATCGTCGACTATTCGGACAGCTCGTCTCTGAACCGAGTCAAAGGGTGCAAGCTGGTATACAGGTGCTCCTGCCCAGAGGTGACAGCAATACTCCATATGGGGTCTGACTTGCGACTTATATAACAGAAGTCTTTGCCCCGGAGTAAAGTATCCCCTCGCTTTATTGAGCACCCCGAGCTTTTTGGATGCCAGCGTAGCTTTTCCCTCTAGGTGACATCGGAATTGGACGTCGTTGGAAATGTCGACTCCGAGGATCCCAATACTCCCTGACATGGTAAGAGCTGTGTCTTGGAACTTTGGAGCCACAGTAAATGGGGTTTTTTTAGCGGTAAACGCGCAAACTTGTGTCTTTGTAGGGTTGAACCTGACTAGGTTACGTAGAATTGTAATCAAATAGTAATTCTATTACCTAGACAACATGTCTATGGTTTAATTTGCTATAGTATAGGTAGGTACCTACAGACAGTCACCGGCAATCATCCGGCAATAGTACCTTACGCTATGAGGCACTAGGCTAATAACTATGGGCTATAACCACGAACAAAAGATACGCACTCCCGTGTAAAAAAAAGAGACATGTCGATACTCGCCCAGCGGTGATAGCTGCCGAGTATTGCCGTGTCTCAGTGGCGTATCGTGCCTGTTCGGGGCCCCGTATAAACATTTTTTGGAGGCCCTTATATGGAGGTAATATAAATTAGAAAGTTTTTATTATTTTTCCTTACACGCTTTGGGGGCCCCCGTGGCCCGGGGGCCCCGTATAATTGATACGGCAGATACGGCAGTAGCTACGCCCCTGCCGTGTCTCTTTTATTTACACGGCAGTGCATAACTTTTGTTCGTGTTTATAGCCGATAGTTCATTGCTTAGTACCTAGCTCGCGGTGAGACCAGTGCCTGAAGACTGCAAAAATATGTGACAAGCTCTTATAAACTTAATAATCTTATAAAATATCGGGAGAAATAAGATTGTATCAGATATTTTTGAGACCCCTAAACTTAGTAAAGATAGTATCTATCTTGCGCTTTAGGGAAAGCGCAAGATACTATCGCCGGTGATTTGATTGTACATGACAATAACTATGTATTATGCAATTTATGTAACATTAAAATCAAATCCTTCTTACAGAAATTAAAATTATAATAAATATTAATTGGTTTTTGGCATAAATAAGAATGAGGGTATTTACAGAAAATAATAAACAAACCATTGTTTAATAAAGGTACTTTATTTTCGAGAGCAAAATCGATTTCTCTTATTTTTCAGGTCACTTCATTTTTATTAAAAAATGTGTAGATAAAATTACTTATTAATTATAAAGGTATTAAGGAAATTATAGTAGGTACATTTCATTTACTTTAACGACATTGGAATATTGGAAGTGTGTTTTTATAAAATGTTGTAAGGCAATATAATTTTGTGACTCCTTCAAATACCCAGTCGAATACGTGGCAATAATTATTTTGTCTTGGGAATAAAACATTGGTCCTACAGACCACTTTAAGATAATTATATTCTTAAATCAAAAGGTACGACACATACTAAACAAACACGAACATAAATTGAATAAATAACTCTATATAAGTACTTAAGACACTGAATTAACAATTATGAATGGAATCGAGTAAAGGTGATTTCATCTACGATTGTCGATTATGTAAATCGGACGGATGATATACGGCCATTGAATACAATGGGTAAAACAATAAAAAAATATCGATTTTATTACACAATATAACCCTACACTAGTGTCGCAACATCCTTTTACGAGCGTTCATCTTTCAAAGGCATCCATTGATATGCCAGAAAATAACTTTATTGAAGCTTTGAAGATGTCACGACACTATTCTACATTTAATTATTATGATGTAAAGGACGCTAAGAGATTCACCACGACCATACAGGTGTGAAGGAGCCAAAGTTCCAAGTGTCGGGTAGCCCTTGATGGGTCTTGTTCTCGTATTCACTCTCAGACCATTGGAAAGGTTTGACGACGTCCCTATTCAGACGTTCCAGAGTTTCTTGGGCTTCTTCTTCTTGCTGTTTCTTCACGAGGTCCCAAACCTGGAGGCCGTTGATGGTGGGCTCGTCGTCGAATCGGTCCGTGTAGATGGTAGCGACGGTACCCTTGTTGAGGAGGACTGTTGAGTTAGTTGAAGAGTTTGAATACGGAGGACTGGATATGGCCACGAAGTGTAGTTCTGGCTGGTTTATTTGTCCTGTAGAAAATGAATATTATAAAGAATGTTGTATAAGAAATACAGCCGTTGCTCATTCATAATATATTCGAAACAAAATTTATGGAAACAAATTGCTACGCCATTGTCAGATTTAGGTTATCGTCTTTTCGGTGGACATTAAAGCCTAAAGTTAAGGAATTCTTGTACTAATTTTGGGACAAAACAATTGACGGTACAACTAGGTTCTCGGGTTTACAATCCTATGTAATAAAATCGTAACATCGATTTATAGAAGCTGTTAACTTTTGACCACCGAGTAGACAACTTTTGTTTTTCGGACTGACACTGATGACCCTGCTCCAATAGTAAAACTGAAAACTTGCATGCGGTTCTTAAGTTGTTCCCAACATTGAAGAAGAGAAACAGACTATGAGTGGTATCTAAATGCTCCAAAACCATGACCAATATACATCCTAAAGTTAATTATGGGAGATCTGACTTACCGGCTACTACTTTGGTGTCAATAACTCCGTAAGCTTCCTTGTATTGCGCGATGTCACCGCGTACCCCCAACACTGACCAGTAGCCGACATCTTGTAAGATGCAGGTGATATTTCCACTACAGTTGACGGTTTCATTACTCGCTCTGTTCATAGCTGTCACGTTATTCTGTCTCATTAGAGCTATGATGCTGTCCAGAGACGTGGCGTTCTTGTACCCTCTCTTGAACATAACAGCCCGCGGTGACTGAAACTCCGAGAATATTTCACCATATTCTTCTCTCATTCGGGAAACGTGCGTGTGGTCAGCAATATCCTGTAAGGTGAGAATAAAATATTTAATAGAATCAATAGGTAACACCTACTTTTTCAAGATCATGTGCACATCCATAATGTTCCAAAAAGTTTTACGCATGAGTATTACAATTTATATTCTTCACAATCACTTTTGGCTTATTCAACAGAGTTCAATTCATACAGGGGACTTGATTAAATATACCTAGGTAATTTCACCAGAGTTGGGGTGAATGATGAATGTGAAAATTTTAATGAATGAATGAGTGACTTATTTGTGATCTGTGTCTAAATATTGAAGCAAATCCCTTGAACAAACTTTTTGGTTAATCTTCCAGTTGCAATTAGATTTGCTATCAGTACGAAAAAATAACACTAGGTAATTTCTAATTCCCCTTGTGCTTACTTGGCACGTTGTTGTGTGCGTGACCTCAAGTCTCATGGAACTGCCAATACAAGTATATTGATGGTGAACATAAGCCATGATCAGCAGTGAAGGTCTTTCGGCTGCTGTTCGGCTGATATGATGATGATGCTGACATTGATGCTTATGCTCTAAAGTTTTTATTTTAACGTAAACAGTTGCTATTTTCGCATGGAGCAGTCATGAATACTCGATGTAAATATTCAAAGTCAAATTCAAAGTGCGCCCAATACTCTGATGATGACTTACCTCAAAGAACGGCAATCCGTACGTAGCCCAAAAGCCCTGTTCCACCAAGGTCTCTGTGACGTCAGCTGAGTGGGTGCGGCCGGGTACCTGTTCTATGAGACGCAGCAATCCCTTGTGGTGACCGGTGCTGTTGCGAATTACACTTATGTGCCTGATGTCTCTGCAAAAAAGAATACGACATTAAATGGCGGAATATACATGTACCTAGGTCATCACTCGATATTTATGTCAGTGCAATTCGTGTAGACCTAAAAAATGTGCCTCATTGTACATTACGACACAAGTGCGAAAAAATGCTTCTTGCACGTGACTCGTACGGTCGGCTCTAATAATATGTATACAAATTTAATCCTTATTCCTTTGACATACGTTCCGAAATGTATACATATTATTAGACGTGACTTTACGACGTTTTTTAGTACAGATGGCGTAAAATGAACCATTTCTCGCACTAGCGCGTAAAAAAGGCAGCATCTGTACTAAAAAATATATTTGAGATAGGTGGTAAGTAACTGAAAAGTTCAATCATCAGACTTGAAAAGTAAAGTCAAGTCTGATGGCTTATCCGACCACCTTTGTCAGTAACAGGCAGCAAATAAAAAAAAGTTTAACAGAAGGTTCGCCTATATTTTTACCCGCCTTTTTCTACTGCCATAAGTTGTTGGAAAGAGTATGTAAAAAATCTCACCTGTTCAGTCCAGTCATGGGAACAAACTCCTTCCTGTCAGCCTTATTGCTGGAATCGTTCAGATGGCCGAGCGCGCTGAAGTCTAAGACCAGCCATTGCTTGCTAGCTGTACCAGAATTGCTGGTAGCCAAGATATGCGCCCAAGCACTGGGGTTGGAGGCGAGGCGGTTAGCAGTTGACACGCGCGGCGCTGCAGGGATCTGGAAAAATAAAGGTAATTTATTTAATAATTTTCTAAAAACACTCCTTAGGCACTAGTCTCACCGCGAGCTACTAAGCTATGAACTATCGGCTATAAGCACGAACAAAAGATACGCACTGCCGTGTAAATAAAAGAGACACGGCGATACTCGCCCGGCGGTGATAGCTGATAGCAGCTAATCTAAAACCAAATTAAAACCAAATTACTGCCAACTTAATATTCAATTATATTTATTTATATTCTAGTTTTAGGTGTGTTTAAAATTTAATTAAATATGTATTCTCGGGATATTGGCACTATTGTAGATAAATTATGTACACAATAGTTTTAGTATTCGTTTATATTGTTTTTTTTTATGATCTCATTCCCAGAATCATGCTTGGAGAGTGTTATGTACTCCTTAATTGTCATATTGTATCAGACTAATAATAATAATAATAAAATACTTTATTGCACACTACAAAATTTTGATAACAATAAAAACATTACATAATTTGATATAGTAGGTAGCAACAGGCGGACTTATCGCTAACAAGCGATCTCTTCCAGACAACCTTCGGAAAGCGAGACAATGAATGTAATTAAGTTTACGGGCGGTGCAAAAACGAAACAAAGGAAAACAGCTAAGAAATAACTATCTAATCTAATAATATCGAAAAATACATTACATTAAGATAAAATACATAAACTACACAGATAAGAAATATTATACCAATAAATAGATTACTACATAAAATATGTACATACTAATAAAGGAAATACCGATGAAAACAAGATGGGAGACGTTAAGGGAGAGAAAGATAATACTCCTTCAATGAGGATTTAAAAATAGGGAGTGATTGAGCACGTCTTATATTAATAGGCAAGGCATTCCACAAACGAACTGCTTGACGGGTAAAAGAGTTACCGTAAAATTTAGATGAAAATGGGGGAGTTGCTAGCAGGAGATTTTGAGCGCATCTAGTGGAGGACAGGAATTTAAACCGGGTTTTGAGATAGTAAGGGGTATTGGGGTGAAAGAGAGTAGCATAAAGGAGAGAGAGTACGTGGGAATCACGACGAAGGCGGATAGGCAGCCACTTAAGTTGTGTTCGATAGTGTGAAATATGATCGTACTTACGAAGTCTGAATATAAATCTTATACACACATTTTGGAGTCTCTCAAGTTTATTTAATTGGTCTTCGGTGAGGTCTAAGTATGAAATATCCGCATAATCCAAAATTGGCAGGAGGAGAGATTGAGCCAGCGCAATTTTAGTGGCAAGAGGCAAGAAGTTTTGGAGTCTGCGAAGATAACCTATCGTAGCGAAGACCTTTCTGCTTACCTCACTGATCTGCGGGGTCCAAGAAAGAGTTTGGTCAATCAACACACCAAGGTTCTTAACATACCTAGAATATGGGATCTGGATACCATTAAATAGAACAGGCGGTAAATTTACAGAATTAACTCTCGCTATGTTTCTCGGGCTGCCAATAATAATGACTTGAGTTTTAGAAGGATTTACCCTTAAACCATAGCAAGAGCTCCAAGCTGAAATCCTGTTTAAGTCAGTGTTAATGGTGTGGATGATAGAAGGCAAGTCATCGAACAGGCCTTGGGAGTAAATCTGGAGGTCGTCGGCGTAGAGATGATAAGAAGAAGTAAGGTGAGAAGAGATGGAGTTGATGAAAATTGAAAACAGAAGAGGAGACAGTACTCCACCCTGTGGGACACCGGCCAACGTGCTGGACCAGGAAGAGCGAGAGTCATCAACTTTAATACGCTGTCGGCGGCCGTTAAGATAGCTACTAAACCATTCAACAACTGCAGGGGCTACATTAATGGAACGTAACAACCCGAGAAGGATGTCGAAATCAACGGTATTGAATGCATTACTGAAATCGAGTAATGTCAATACCGTTAGTTTGCGGTCGTCCATGCCTGAACGAATATCATCTGTGATGTTAACAAGAGCGGTAACCGTGCTGTGACCGGAGCGGAAACTAGATTGCAGAGGATTAAAAAGTGAATTTTTATTTAAGAAAATGGTTAGTTGCTGTTGCACCAGGCGCTCCAGAACTTTAGACAGGAATGGAAGAATAGAGATTGGTCTAAAATCAGAAAAAGATGAAGGGTTGTGTTTCTTAGGAAGAGGAATAATCTCTGCATCTTTCCAGGAGTCCGGAAAGTTGCAAGAAGAGATGGAGCTATTGAAGATGTTAGTGATAACAGGGACCAGAAGGTCAAGGAGAGGGATGATCATATTGCGACCCACACAGTCAACACCGACAGCATTTGAAGATATGGCTAAAATGTTTCTCTCTACGTCATTGGCGGAAAAAGATGAGAAAGAAAAGGGACAAAATCCAGAAGCTGGAGAAGACAGAGAGTTAAGCGTAGAAGACTTGACTGAACCACCAATAGAATTGGACGAGGATGAGAAATGTTGGTTCAGATCATCCAGGTTAAGGTCATTGGGAGGAGGAGATGTTGATTTCCCTACACCGAAGGACCTCAGACACTTCCAGATTTTTGCGGGTTGACCATCTTCCACTGACTTGTGAATAAAGCGACGCTGGGCATCACGGCACACGGTACTACAGCGATTTCTTAAAGAGTGGTATTTCGCTTTATTTCTATCAGAGGCATTGAGTTTATATTTGCTTTTAGCCAGGTTCTTTTTAACTATTAGGGCTCTAATTTCGTCCGTCAACCAGGGGGCAGGAAGATGCTTCAACTTGATAGGGCGAATTGGTGCATGAACGTCATAAAGCCGTATCAGAAATTTATTAAAAAGAGTTACTTTATCCTCCACGGTGCCGGCATCATCGATAACACTCCAATCGACCAGAGAGGCGTCCTCACGAAGTTTATCAGTATTTAACCTACTAAAATTGCGCTGCATCACAATCTGTGGCTTAGCTTTGGGTGGACGGATCTTATAAGACATAAAAAGAAGGTCATGATAAGAAAAGGCATCTGCTGAATGCTGGCTGTATTTACCAACCAATGAAGGAGAAGAAACCAAAGTAAGGTCGAGAAGAGAGGGCGTACAGTTAGGAAAGTTATGAGTTGCACCAGAAGGTAAAATAGTAAGATTACATGCTTCTGCAAGGGACTTCAGAGATCCACAGCGGAGATCATTCTTCAAGAGACACGTATTAAAATCGCCCATAATAATATGGTGAATATAAGACGGCATGAGATCCTCGAGTACCTTTTCGAAAGAGGAGAAATAATCAATGTGAAGAGAAGGAGAATAAAAAACTCCGAGAAGGACTTTAACGCAGGAGATGTTTAGTTCAAGAAACAGGTACTCGGCGGAATTTGAAGATGGAGCAGAAGCACAAACAATGGAGTAGGGGATATGAGACCGTAAATAAATGGCTACGCCGCCACCTCCCTTACCGATGCGATCGTTGCGTAGCAAATGAAACCCCGGCAAACAATAGGAGGTTGAAGGTAGACAAGGCTTAAACCACGATTCCGAAACAAGAATAGCATGAAGATTAGGAAGGTCGAAAGTAGTTAAAAGATCGTTATAATGGGCTGGAATGCTTTGCGCATTAATATGTACAGCATTAAAATTCTTGGAAACATCAGCTAATTGAAAGAGAAGAATATCGCGAAGTGGTGGAGGAAGACTATAAAAGCTATCATCGTCAGACGAACAGGATGAAAAATGGTTACTAGATAAATTACTGACGTTATTCAATAAACTCATAAAATATTATAAAAATAAATATATATATATATATATATGTTTTATGTATAATACTAAAAATATTTTTAAAAACTATAAGTTGGTAAGACCAACAGAACTATACTACACCTAATCAGCTTTCCACCAGCAGTTTATGGACAATATAATAAAATATCATTTAAAATATGCCACTAAACCAACAGTTTGAACAACCTTAAAATCATTATTGTAGGAAATGGCCAAAAGTTCACTAAAATTATACACATGCAACCTTATTAACTATTACGACTTGGCGTGGAACGAAACGTATTCAGTCTGGCAACAGTGGCAACATGATTTGACGTTGACAATGACAGCACAGCTGTCATGTCATGCAGAAAATATTGTAACACAACTAAATTATAATAATAAGGTGTTAACCCACAAAGCGACATAAAAATGTGTAAACAACTCAAGAATAAAGTGGGTAGGAATAATTTAAAGTGCACTAAGCATAACACATCTAAAACATGAAGGCATTAGCCGACAAAAATCAAATTCGTAGGGAAACAAATCAAAACTTTTGAGTCGGCTTTCTATTCCTCTTAGATTGAGACTGCTCCTTGGCAGCGTCAGGAGTTGAAGTACACTGAGCAGGGTCGCAGCCCACGCCTGGGAACCGTTCCACCTCCGCAATGGTCGTGACGCAGTGCCGCCTCTCAGCCGTGTCGAGTACATACACGTTCCCATCGCGGGTCCAGCATCTGCGGACACCCAATCTCTCCCGAGCAGCCATGAAAACGTCGTGACGCGGCTTAGTGAGGAATTCGGACAGTGTATGCCCGGTACCCTTCAAACACTTCTTGCTATACCACACAGAGTTACGCACAGACAGTTCACGAAATTTGATGAGGATACCCCTGGTGTTATTACTCTGAGGGCGGCCCAAGCGATGACAGCGCTTCACATCTTCTACGGCAAGCTTTGCATCAAGGTGCCCATTGAGAAGTCGCACAACACTTTCAGCAGACTCCACCTTCTCAGCCTCCGGCACACCATGCAGCAGGAGCATCTTCCGCCTTGACCGCATCTCTTGTTGATCCAGCAGCCGGCTTAGTAACTCAATTTGCATCTGCATAGCCTCCAAAGTAGACTTTATGAATGCTTTGAAATTGTTGAACTCCGTTACCACCGAAGCAACAGTGGGATTATTTGGGATGGCCTTCTGAATATCCATCTCGAAGGCTGCCATCTGCGCGTTGAAGGTTTTGACCAGATTGGCCTGCGACAGCTTGATAGACTCCATTTGTGATTATGTGAAGTGATTTTGAGGTTATGTTTTCAAATTGATTTTAAATTAAAAAAATAGTGAATGGAATTAGTGACAAACTGCTGGTAGGTGAAACTATTTAACTGTTCATAGATTTGAGTATCATTTGGTTGCAATAATTAGCAGAAAAATAAATAATTCAATAAATAAATAGCACAGCTGATGTTGACACTTTTCTCCACCTACCCGAAAAAAAAAAAAAAAAAAAAAAAAAAAAAAGAGACAAAGACTAAGTACTTAGAACTTTTAATATTATTGTGTAATGTGTAATACATATGATGTGGATGTACTGAAATAAATAAAATAAAATAAAAATAAAATAGCTGGGCGAGTATAGCCGTGTCTCATTTATTTACACGGGAGTGCGTATCTTTTGTTCGTGTTTATAGCCGATAGTTCATAGCTTAGTAGCTCGCGGTGAGACCAGTGCCTTAATACAAGGAATGATTGATTACCGATTAGCAATATTGATAAAAAATAGTTAGTGAACCAGTGTGGATGCTGGTCTACGGTCTACAATCAATTAAACTACCTACCCTACGCAAATCTGTTTCATAAACAACATTATCTGTCGTTTCATATGAGTACTACTATGAACTACCTTTTCATATGAGTCGTACGACTACAATGATCTACTACGTACTCTTACGTTCCAGATAATCTCGAAGAAAAACAATTGGCAAGATCATTATTGATTTCCTTACAATGAAATCCTGGTTTATGAGTTTTTATTAAAACTAAATAGACCTAGGTTATTTGGGTCAGAAATCATGATTGGTCAAGTTGTTTAAGCTCTTGACTTTCATTTAAAAGGTCGTGGGTTCGAGACCTGGTGGCGGAATTTGCTTTTGACGCAGTAGAATGCTCAAAGCGATCCTGCGTCACCCCGTCAAAAGCGGAGATGGCACTCGTTGGGTTTTTAGACGGTAGTGGAGTCCGTCCGTCATACATGTCCCACGACAGGATGCGTAAAAGCATTTTCCCAACGCAAAAAAAAATGTTATCTGGGTCAAGGTGCTAGCAGATCAGCTACTTACTTGGACTGTGATATTGACATCTTTCCATAAGTGGCTGTTGTAGTTATTGAGCGAGGTTCCGGTGACCACCATATTATGGTCAGCCCCCTGCACCAAATAGAACTCATCCTGGCTGGTGACAGAGCCAGGGTATCCGGAGAACTCCACGGAAGTGCCTGCGACTAGTGTCGAGCTCCTCGATGTTAGGTGGTAGTTGAGTTTGTACCGCTTCAGGATTCTGGTCATTGACGAGTAGCTGTAACCAAAACATTTTTTTTAATTGTACATAGAAAAAAACACGCCGTTACAGAGCACTTCTCAAAAAGTTTATACATTTGGGTCACGTCTTCGATATTGATAAAAAATGGTAGGCTGGTAGAGTCAATGATGCTGAACAAGATCCACCACATTTCCCAAAATGTCCTACAATGTTTGTATGAAACGTTCTTTTTTAGGGTTCCGTAGCCAAAATGGCAAAAACGGAACCCTTATAGATTCGTCATGTCCGTCTGTCCGTCCGTCTGTCCGTCTGTCACAGCCGATTTACTCGGAAACTATAAATGCTACAGTAACGAAATTTGGTAAGGATATGTGTTGTATAAACCGCTACAGGATTATGATACTAAATTGTAAAAAAAACCATTGGGGTGGGGGCCTTCCATACATGTAACTGAGGGATAGAACATTTTTTTTAGCTGTATATAAGCGTGTGGGGTATTAATAGAAAGGTCTTTGAAAATGATATCAAGGTTTATAAATCTTATTTTAATTTAAACAAATCGTTTTCGAGATATCAGCTCTCTAAGTCTGAAAAATGTGTCCCCTCTATTTTTTAAACTACTCGATATAAAATTAAAAAAAAAATGTATGTTATGCACATTAATAAACTCTATCAACGATTTTTGGTTTGATTAAATTATCTCCTATAGTTTTTGAGGTAGGTTGATTTAACTGTATTTTTTTAATAATAAATTGATAATGGTACGGAACCCTTCACGCGCGAGTCCGACTCGCACTTGGCCGGTTTTTTTGTTACCAAAAATGAATAGGAATCTGGCAAAAAAAAAGAAATGTCCATACAAACTTCCTAAGACGTTTTGGGAAATATGGTGGATCATTGACTCTACCAGCCTACCAATTTGTGTCAAATGTCCGTAAGATACATAATTTTCAAAATGAAGTATCTGTGGAACGTACCTTCCAGCAGAGTTATGGGCGACGTAAAGCTTGGTAGCATCAGTTCCGTCTTCAGCTGTTTCGTTTACTATTCTCACAAATGCACTGGATAACCCGGACACCACGTCCAGGGCAGGATCCCGCAGCGTCAAGTTCATCTTACGTTGGATCTCCACCGCCTCAGCCACGGCGTTCAACCAATGCAGGTCGGATACGTCGTGGTCGAACTCCTTCATGCTGCGGTCTACCCCGTGTTTCCAGCCGGTGTAGATGCCGCTGATTTGCGTGTAATGTAACGAAACCTGGGAATAAAATTATAACTTATGAGAAATCAATAACATATAATAATCCTTCTATTCTTCCTATCAGAAATGTCATCGCAGATTACAATGATTCGCGCTTCACGAATTCTAATTAAAACTTATGGAAGGCTGAACGACCAATTCTGCCTAAAGTGTTCTCTCCGTTAATAATCGAATCCAACTGCTAAACATTACGTACTTCAGATGTTGACAGACCGGTCCAGGGCATCCTTGAGCTTGTCGCACTGCTTCTCCTGTTCCTAGCACCTGTTCTACCCTACACAGTGTTCTACCCGTTAATAATCGGCTCCAAATACTCACTTGGTGCCAAAAAGGTTCAGCAGCTCCTCGCTCAGTAGACTTGGTCTTCCAGATGTTGACAGACCGGTCCAGGGCATCCCTGAGCTTATCGCACTGCTTTTCCTGGCCCTCGCACTTGGCTCGGATGGTGTTCTCCAAGTGGGTGTGGATGAGGTACCAGGTGAGAGCTCCCTCGACAATGCCTGCGGCGTACGCCTGGATCTCGTCTGGGTAAGAACCGTCGGTTTCTACTTCTAATAGCGACCAACTGAAAAGATAAGGTGGGAATGTCATTTCCAAATCTTAAACAATTGAAATACTGTAGGCATACATAATACACGATGTACCAAAATAATGATGATATAAAAAGGCCCATTCAATATAGTATTCTGATAAGGAAAAAGGGTTTATTTCCAAAAAAAAAAACATTTTCTATGGTCTGTCTACGCATTTACACTCTGCATTTTAAAACGTTGGTTTAGATAAACCTAATTAATATTCATTTCAATTCTGCCACACTGTTTGCGAATGATATTTTTTATGGAAACGGATGTTATGTTAAAACATCTGGCTGATCAATCCGATATGTTTATAAGTAAGTATATACATATTTAATTAAACGCGCATGTATCAAAATCAATATCAATTATGTCGTTATTCTTCGTACAATTTTCTTACACAAACAACGCAATGAGTTGACGTGGAATAAACCGTCACCATTGTAAACAAAATGACGTGAACTCCTTACACATACGAGTATTATGTTTACATATACAGTTTATCAATAAGTTTTAATCAGTGATAGTTAGCGTTGCATGTCTTGTGCATGTAGGTACTAACCCAGTTGTGTCAATGTCCATTCGGAAATGGGCTCGGGCGACTCCCTTGGGTATATCAGATAGTTCGTTGCTCTGACCCCAATACTCAATGCGATATCCAGTTTTGTTAGAGTAGAATACTGTGGCAGCATAGTTTCCGTCCTCTTGGATTCTTAAATAAAGATAAACATGTTTAATTAACGTTTTGGTTAAGAATTAAAATAGCTTTTTCATTCATAGGAAATAGGAAGGGAATGAGTTTTAATTTTTTCAGCAGACTTGTTCAATGTTGTTACAACTTCAATGTAATTTAAAGGTAACCACAACCCCGACACTTGAAACTATGCCAAAATCGTAGTTAAATATTATACACTCAGGCCTCCGTCATCGCCATAAATTTGATAAGAATAAACTATAAGAACCTAATCACTATTATAAACAAAAATCATACCAGCTACGTAATGTAGTGATGTAAATACACTTACCTCTCAAACTGGCCGACAAAGAGCGCCAAGATAGCAAGAACTCCAATTATTCCTAGAATGTAGGAGCTGATCTTCGTTCGGAGCCACGACGCCCCAACTACTTTCAAGATCTTCGTCATCTTGCTTTGTACCAACAATGAATAAAATAGAAAACTATAAAATGAAGAAGATATTCAGGAATTTAATAACAATGAAGTGACAGCGCGTGTATGTGATTAGCTCCAATGGGAGAGAGCGCATCGGATGACCGATGTCCGCTCCCGGTCTTCACGGGTCCTCTGGCGATGCTCCGACAGGCCTGCTCGGAGTCATTGGAATCCGCTGTTCTGTGCGTAATTTTTGGTGATCAACACCAGCTTCTTTCAGTAAGTGACTTATTACCCTGAAACAAAAGAAGCGTTCTAGAATTGTCTGACATATTTTAAGAACTTCATTGTTTTTCTTGAGTCAATTCAAACTGTGTATGCAAATAATCAGCTTCGTACGCAAAATCTTTACAAACATTGAATGAAAAATGCGATTCAGGTAAAGTAAAAATAAGTTAGGTACACCAAAATAGCGGGCTACCTGTTTGTCACTTCTTTAGTGAGGTAGGAATTTAGGTTGAAATGTTGAATGAGGCAGTGTTAGGTACTGGCAGTCGTCAACAAAGTTCATTTAAGAATTGCATTCGTTAATTTTTTTTATAATGTCTTCAGCACTGATCAGTTTAACTTGCACACTTTTATTAACATATCTAAATAGCAAAGGGTACACCAAGCTAGATTCGGTATAGCTAAGGGATTTTGACTTTAAACGTTTTCAAATGAATCTTTTTACATACAGGTTCGTTCCAAACGTCCCCATCAACCACACTGAGAACGCCGAGCAGTAGACAAGAATTATCACAATATCAATAAGATAGGTAGAGTCATGTTTAGGATCTCGCGTTATCACTTGTAAGTAGCTAATGCAGGAATCAGGTAATAAAACTAATAAACATTGCATTCATATCATTCTAATAATAATTAGGTAGGTACTCGACGCGGGGCACCACACGACTATAGGTATATCATTATTTATAATCCCATAACTGTGGTCCACAAATTAAACTCCTAAATAAGCATAGTCTGTCTCTCTCATGTTCTTTTTGATAGATATTGTCCATGTTTTTTTATTATGAATGGCGATATTTTTCTTAAGCATGGTACCTATCATTAACACCTGAATCACACCTAATCCAAAATATTTGATTTAGTTTTGGGCCATAATTGGGGAGTTTTGGACTAAAGTTAGGCGATTTTACGGATCCTAAAGGTCTTACAGCAGAATTCGTATGAATTTGAATACCGTAAATGTAATCCCTGTTTTTTCTTGTTATTCGCTAAGTGGCACCTAATTATTTTCAAGAATAGAAGTGCCGAATGCCATCTGAACACCAATTTCGAAAATCCATGCGTAATTTTCTAAAACCATAAGGGCTACGAATAAATAAAGGGAAAAAACAAACATTTAATCTCAAATAGTTAAATGTTTGTTTTTTCATACAAACAATATTCAGCATGCATTTTTATTAGCACTGTCTGAGTATATCAATCCGATCCTTGGATGCCATGTCAAATTTGTAATCGTATTATGGTGCCAAAAATACATTTTATTACTAAATCGTAACATCACTCCAAATAGCTCTAAAAATTGTCTGGTTGTATATTCCACTAAATCAAAAATATATCCTGCACCTAAATACATAATCAAACAGATATACCTACCTTTAATTCGATTCAATTTATTGATCATGTTAGTTATCTATTATAATTTAATTTTTTTATCAAAAACCTACTTCAACTGATTTTTCAAAATTCCTTCATCATTGGTGCCAAAGGTTGGGTTGCAGTCTCGGGGTTTAACGCGTTCGATAAAAAAAAAATCGGTTCTCGATTCTCGAATAGGTAACATACGAACAAAAAAATTTGTTAAAATGAAAACCTCCCCCTTTTTTAATTCGGTTAAAAATGATAAACCTTATGACTAAAACAAATCATATATTCTTTGCTACCCTGTTAGGACACTATTTTCTGCTACCTAAGCTAATTACCTGTAAATGCTGCAAATATGTACGTCACTTAATTTAAATTTAAAACACTAAAGAGCACATATCAAAACACCATATTAAATCCAATGTACCTCTAATTTCGTCCTTTTTCACGAAATGAAACATTTTCTCGTCTAGAAGGCTTGTAGTTTGTAGCACGGACTTGCGCGTACGCAAGCTACGCACGGGGCGCAGCGGAGAAAAGCGAAGTGTGACTACCATCGTTGCGAAGGGCATGTTCTGGTATCGACACAGTTTTGGATATAGGCCAAATACGGATATTGTAACAGAGGGATGAAATATTTGTTTCTAAATATAAGTATGTATGTACCTACCAACTACTTATTTACTTATCTTACTGCATAATTATATTTTATTTTAGCTGTTGGTACGTTCAATGGTACAGATACCGTGAATACTTATTTTCCCCTGTACCAATGGAATAGGTATTCGGTAAAAAATGTGCGTATCTATATATGTTATTGTAGAGTTACTTGTTTATAGATAAAAAAATATACGCGTTATACTGCTAGTTTTGTCTTTCGTCAGTAAAGCGGAATAAAAGAATAGGTAATGTGAAATAAGAGTCAATTAGGTACCTACACATATTTTATATAAATGCAGATATTGTGATGATATTTCCCAACTCATCATAGATTTTTAACAAATATACATGTAGATGATATTAGGTTTTCGGCCAAATATTGCGTACATTATTATTACGTACTTACAAGATTGTACATTAATTGTCTAATCGACGACGTTTTTTCCAAACGCAATATATTTATTACCTAATTCATTTCTCCTAAATTTGACAAATAAATCTCCTTGAAACATTTAGCAAAAACACATATAAAAAAATCACTTAATTATATCCATCCTAGGACGAGGTACGGTGATCTTAAACTGACAAAGATGAATGAAAGAACGTGTTAAACAAATGTGTCCGATAATTAGCCACGGCACCTACTGAAATTCTCTCTATTGTGTGCTACCTATAGTGCAACAATGCACCGAATGAACCTGAAATCATAAACTAGTAAGTAGCTTTACACGTGGCTGGGTTAGACAATCGCCTAATAATAACCATAGAGTGGATATCAAGCGGTAAATTTATAGCTGGTAATACAGAATTATGAATGGTTGTTGGCTGTTGGCATGTCACATCGTTAGTTCCATGTAGCCGCATTGTTGGTCGAATATTCAGCGTTTTTACAGCTTTTTGATTTCCTCATTGCCGTCTCTGGGCGTTTTCACAAACCGTTGTTGAAATCACCTTGTTATTTAATTTGGGCAAGTTTCAGCTTGTTCTACTCAGGATCACGAGCTCTTTCGATTCTAATAGGAGAAAAAAATGTCCCAAAATGTTTTTTCCATTACGATACCGTTTTTTCATAGATGTTCAAAGGCGGTAGCGTAATGAAAGGAATGAAAACGGTACAAAAATTATGGGATATATTTTTTCTCCTAACAAAATCGAATGAGCTCGTGATTCTGAGTCGAATAAACGTTTGCTAAATTAACAAGGCAAATGTTTGGGCCTTTTGCTCTTATGGACACATTGTTAAGACCGAAAGGGACAAACAATTATTAACGGCTTGTTAAGTTAGCAAAAGTTTATGAATAAGGGGGTATGTTGATAAAAGAGGGACGGGACGGAGACTACGAAGAGTTTATGTCGCCGTGAGATACTGTTGTTTGTTGTAATCATGTGCTGCGTGACATCTGTCAGCTTATGGTACCGTTTGGATTTGACGTTTAACGTTACGTTATAGTTCGAGAAATATAAATTGAATTGTTTATTTTTACTATAATGTAGGTAGAAAGTTACCAATTTATATCCATCTCAATCGTATCAATACCGTGCAAGTATGATGGATAGAAAATACGTTACCTATCGAATCACGGCGTTAATCTCATGGTAGAGTAGAGCTACAGTAGCCGTACTATGAGTTGGAAAGTAAAGGAGACGTTAGGTTTTACTCGATATGTAATGCATTCGCATTCGCACTGGTATATAGGAGCGAGCGTGATGGCCTGCTTTACGTATCGAGTAAAACCTAACGTTACCGATACTTGCAAAGTCATGGTACGGCTATATTACTGTAAACCTAGCGTATCCTTTACTTTCCAACTCATGGTACGGGTACATGTTAATGTTACCGTGAGATAAATAATTGCAATTTACGGCGTATTTTAGTTTATGTCCATCCCGTTCATGCTTGCCTATTGGTTCGAGCGAGAAAGATAGAAAGTAACTTACGCTCATAATATGTCATGTCATGTTGTCAGCTCATGCTAAAGACGCTTTGTACGGTCTTCTGCAGAAAAACAAAAGAAATAGCATAGAATTTTAAACACTGTAGTTTAGCAACTATTTACACAGAAGTGTTTTCCTGTAGCTGGTCTAACATTGGTCAGTACCAATAGTACGATAACATCGACAACTTATAGTAGAACGTGATTTTCAGCGCTTTGACATGGGTCTAACAATAACATGTTTACCTAATCCTAACAACGCACGTGTGGTGTTATTTATTAGAAAACGTGCAGTTTACTTAGTAAAATCACGAGGAGAGACTTAATTTATTCAGAGAATTTTCATAAGTGCTGATAAATCCCAAGGGATCAAATGTACTTAAATATTACAATATTTTGAAGATAAAAAACGAATGCTAACAGAGACAGTGACGTACTTCTTATGTAATGAAGATAAATTGCCAGCGAAAACCCTTGACTATGGTAACCGTTCACTATTTATGGGAAGAACTAAGATGGTTCTAGAAGCGCCAGCATCAGCCTCCATCAGGGAATAGATGCTTTTTTGCAACAAAAACAACGGCAACGGAAGGCGTGGAAAATTTGTAACCCTCTATGAGCTTGACTTTTAGTATTTGATCAACATCAGTCTTTGAATAAACCTGTCCAATGGTCCATGGTAGACAGATTATACAGGGTGTCATTTGGGTCGTGGAGAAAGAGTGAACTGGGTGCTCGAGCAACTTTCAATATGGAGACAACCAAGAAATCGCGAAAAAACCATCATGACCATCCCTAGTACCAATTTCATTCTTGCGCCCTGTACTTATGTTGTTAGTAAATGTGATTTCATAGTTTGCAGTAGAGCCAGGCAAACTGACTTGCTTCTTGATGGAGCTTCTAACGATTTCATACGGTGAGATATAGATGAGATACCTACATATATTATATACTGACTGACTGGCTGTAGGTAAGAGAACAAAAGCATGCAATTAAAGAGGAACATATGTGTCAGTTAAAGTTTTTAAAAAATTTACACTTAGATGGTTTTGGTATATTTAGTTCATATAGTTTCCAAAATATTCAATTGCGTTTAGTAGAAGGCTAAAACATTAATTGATTATGCAGGTAGCTTGACAGTCAAGGGTATAAACATATATACAATTTTAGACCTTATATTACAGTCATAAATAAAATAGTGTATAGGTATAAGCCCTTGACTTTACATTACGACAAAGAATATTCTGACAACTCTTCGACCTTGCTTTGGTCATTATGTCAATGTCTAGCCTTGATCTATCATATAACTAAACTGTGGAAAAAGTTAACAAACTAAAAATCGACAATCATTGGGTGTTCATTTATGGGTCCGATAAGAACAGGACTTATATAATGTATAAGTAGGTATATAGGTATAGTAACAACTTAAACCATGTCTAAAGACAGATAGTAGTTACCAGTATATCTACTGAACACTAATGATCGTTTAAAAAATATAAAAACTCGAGGTGAGGGACCGGACCTAGCGCTGGCGCCATAGCAACTAGGCACCGACACCCGTTTCACATTTCCTATCATCCCATCAAGCTATATCGTCTTACATGCTTTTCATTACTCCGTTACATAAACGTAAGCGAATCACACCTTCAATTAGCAAGCTTTGTACAACCAAGTTCAAATATCGAAATCTATTCACACATACCTGAGATCCGTGGGAGGAGCGGGCGTAATGAGACGCCCATTGTCAAGGGAAAAGCTCGAGTGCAGAAAAATCTTACTTCGCAACAGCAATAAAATTGCAATTGCGGCAAAAACGTTTTCTTCAACGATTAAGACCGAGCGAAAATAAGACTGGACTCCAGTCGAGCTATTCCGAATCAAAACATTACGGACTGACGTAGAAAAAACACTATGTTTTTTACTTTTCCAGTAAATATTATATACAAAATTGTAAATGGACGTCCGCTCGAGATGTAAATATATCTGAAGTAAATCAATAATGTTCGGAGTTGAAATACGCATTTAGTTTTATGATGATGGTCGAGGCGCGTGTATACGGATTTTTGCGGAACATACATCATGCGCAGGAGCGTGCATCATTGAGAACCTGTATGTAGTTAAACATAGTGGGAGATGAAATCTACAAATGGTCGATTTCCAGTGAACACATAACAGTAATATTGAGATGTCTGTGGGTCTGGTTTCTAATCTAATGAGTAAGACATCAATCGTTGGCGCCAGTCATCATCAGTAGGTGTGTTGTTCGAATGGTGTTTTCTGAACCGCTCTCATTTCCTTTCTTAAATTAATTCTAAACTTCGTATGGAATTTTCCTTTTTTTGTTACCGGGTTTCTATACATTTTTGGAAAAGGAATGTTTTATATACCTACATTTTGGAACATTTTGGGAAATGTGGTGGATCTTGCTCAGTATCATTAGGTACTCTACCAGCCAACCAATTTTTACCGATATCAATAACGTGATCCAATATACAATTTTTTTGAGAAATGCTGAGTTATTCGTGACGAACGCGTTTGTAACACTTAATTATTATAAAAGTGTAAGTAGGCAGTTTTATTTCCATCAATCAAGATACTCAAGATAGTAGTTAGTTTATTGAGCAATTCTTTTTATTTTTGCCACTAAAATGAAATATGAAAATTTGGGTAAATTTTATACTATTTCTGCTCAGAATCACGAGCTGATTCCATTTCCGGCGAAAAAAACTGTCCCAAAAATTTCATACATATTTCGTATATCCTCTTGTGTTACCGCCATAGAAGGTGTATGGAAAATAGTAACACAATAGGAAAAAAAAATCATGGGACACTTTTTTTTTCGACGGAAATGGAATCGGCTTGTGATTCTGAGTAAAAATAGTATAAAATTTACCTAAAATTTCATATTTCATTTTAGTGGCATAAATAAAAAGAATTGCTCTATTATTGATTAAGTCTGGAATTTTACTAAAAAGTAACGCGTCATCTATAGCTCACAAAGGCACTACAACTTTTATCTTAAAATAATACCTATTTAAATATTTTTGCAAACCGTCCGCTTTTTTTGTGTCAAAGGAATCTAATATCACCTGTCATCCGAATATTTCTTGCGTAACTTCATACATAACACATGACGTAAATCAGTATTTTGCTGCTTAAGAAAAACAAAAGTAGCCCAATCATTAACAAAAAAGTTAATAACTATGTAATTCTGATTTTTATAAGAGTAACTTAATCAATTAGTACGGTCATACGTAAAAAAATATTTGAAAGTGCCTTTAAAAGACACTGACTATGAGACTTGACCTACATACAAAAAATCTTGAACAACAACACCAATATTAAAAAGGGTATCCGGGCCGCTTTTGTTAAGAACTCGTATATATTCTTTGTGCCTACAGTACGTCCGATGTAGCAGGTAGCCGCATACCGACATTCCTGTGATTCCTGTATCCTCCTGGCCCGTGCCGCAAAAATGATCCAGTAAATGCGATTCAGTTTAGGTTCAGTCTGTCAGTTTTTGACAGTTATTTTATGGAACTGACACATCGCGATTTAGATTAGGTCCTAAATTGAATCGCATTAGTAGATCGTAGTAGCCCCCCTGCTGTCAGTTGTCACTCTTTCGCTCACCTACCTACGAGTGATAGTTACATCCTCATAGACCATCGAATAACAAAATTTGTGGTAGTCTAACTGTATATTCGCAAAAAAATGTTTGACGTGCACAGTAGGTACCTGCATGCTTAGCCAATAGTTAACTATCTCGTTAAGGTGGTGTCAAGCATGTTATATGCGTCAACATTAAGGTGCATTCAGACCAAACGAGCATTCGCTTCTATCCCCCACTCTACGAAATTCGTTCGTTACACAAAACGTGATTCGTTGATTTCGTAGAGTGGGGGATAGAATAGTGAATGCTCGTTTGGTCTGAATGCACCTTAATGTTGACGCATATAACATGCTTGACACCACCTTAACGAGATAGTTAACTATTTGATAGTTATTACTCAAACATCAAAACAAAACAAATTACAGACCCTGATTTACGCTCTACCTATATACAGAGTTCCTTATTAAAATATCCGAAATTAAAATAGCCGATTAAATTCTTTAGTATATCTGTCACTTAAGCATTTTGTATTTGCATTCTGAATTATTATAGGGATTAAATTGAGTTTTAGGGAAGTAGACATTATACATTTCATTCTCATAACAATAGGCTCTATACGAACTAATACTCAAAGATATCTCTGGCTCTTGACAAAGCGTTAAATTAAGGGATTTGTAAACTAATAACTAATAACTGTAATAAAAATACAGTTACAATGCATTAAGTAAGTCATTGACATAAGCCCAACTTTTGATTTGACAGCAAGGTTTCCAGATTCGTTTTAGACACATAATTGTTAAATAACTTGTAATTTCTAGCTCGTGATTCTGTATACATATAACATCTCTCATGGCAAACTGACTAATTTGCATGATGAATGTCAATGTGTCGGTCACATATTCACGAAAACGTAGCATTCCATACTAATTGTGCGTGATCTTGAAACTTGTCAGAAACAATTTGGCACGATTTCCGCATTTTTAATATTTCGACACGGCTTCTGCCTTTGTTATATTTGAGCTACGATTGCGACATATTAGTGACTAACATGTCCGCCATCTACTTTTAAAAAAATCTGCTACATTTTTACAGCTCTTTTAAGTTCGTTTCAAAGATTCAGTTCCTAATAATTTCATTTAATTTTGTTGTACCACGAGATTCGCATTTACGAAAGAAGGATAAATGATATTAAATAAGAAAAGCCTATATAGCTTCACAGTTTACAACTTCCACTGTAATATTTTGGATTATTCGACGTTTATGACCATACCTGGGATAACTGGGGGCAAGTTATAGGGATTTGATATCGATTAAAAAGATGTCGATATAATTATAATAAAAGATGTGCTTATTGAACATTCTCGATTACAGTACAGAGGTTCAATGTCATAATTAGTAAAAACTAGTATGCAGATGTCATTTTAATGGAAATGACAATTTATATATTGATATTTTAATATTAATTGTATATTTTGAAAACTATTTTAAAATAAACGCGTAACTACCCGTTTAAAGTTAGTTTTTATTTTAATTGAAGAGTAAGTACCTAATATTTATTTATGCCGAATAACATTTTGATGTTGTCATTCACAGTAACATCGATATATTTTTAGTCGATAAAATATTTTGCTACATCACTTTCGTATAAATGCCCCGAGTTATCCCAGGTATGTTTATGACATTATTTTTTCTTCCTAGTCGTGATTCTAAACAAAATTGATTCCACACAGCTGAAGTTTATAACATGCGTTTTTCTTCACAGTCATCAATTCCACACAATATTGTTTCTACCTAGTCGCGATTCTGCACAATATTATTACCACACAACAGACATTTTTCGCACGAGTTTTTCTTCACAGTCATTAGTTCCACACAATCTTTTTTCTACCTAGTCGCGATTCTGCACAATACTGTTGCCACACAATATAAATTTTTCGCACGTGTTTTTCTTCACAGTCATCAGTTCCACACAATCTTGTCTCTACGTAGTCGCGATTCTGCACAATATTATTACCACGCAACTGAAACTGTTCACATGCGTTTTTCGTCACAGTCGTCATTTTCAGACAATCTCGTCTCTACCTAGTGGTGATTCTGCACAGTATTAATACCACGCAACATACATTTTTCACATTCATCATTTCCGGATAATATTGTCTCTACTTAGTCGCGATTCTGCACAGTATTAACCCATTATACATTTTGAATCCTAATAGCAATGAATAGAGATCAAGAACAAAGTGGCCATTATGGATTGGTATGCATTATCTAAATATAAATAAGATATGGTACCAGGCGCGCATGATCTTAGGCTAGCAAATACAGCTTTTGGAACCTATCTTTGAAATGTTGTGGGTAATGATAATTATATAATCGAATCGGTACCAGGGTAGCATAACTCATTTTATGAGTAAGTTACATAATTTTTTTAGTACAGATGGTGTACTATTTAGGCTCTATAGTGCGAGAAGTGGGTCATTTTACGTCAGGTCCAAAACTTCGGAGGGCCATCTGTACTAAAAAACGTCGTACGAGACACGTGCAAAAACGAAATTCGTAACTCGTGCCGATTTAAAACACTCCCTATCGGTCGTGTTTTAAAACATCGCCACTCGTTTCGAATTTCATGTTTTTCTCACTTGTGTCGTAATGTACTATTTTAGTACAGATGGTGTACTTTTTAGGCTCTAGTGCTAGAAGTGGGTCATTTTACGTCAAGTCCAAAACTTCGGAGGGCCATCTGTACTAAAAAACGTCGTACAAGACAATAACGAAATTCGTAACTCGTGTCGATTACAATAACAAAATAAGTAGAGACAATATTATCCGGAAATGATGAATGTGATAAATGTATGTTGCGTGGTATTAATACCGTGCAGAATCACGACTAGGTAGAGACTAGATTGTCTGAAAATGACGACTGTGACGAAAAATGCATGTGAATAATTTCAGTTGCGTGGTAATAATATTGTGCAGAATCGCGACTAGGTAGAGACAAGATTGTGTGGAACTGATGACTGTGAAGAAAAACACGTGCGAAAATTTTATATTGTGTGGCAACAATATTGTGCAGAATCGCGACTAGGTAGAAAAAAGATTGTGTAGAACTAATGACTGTGAAGAAAAACTCGTGCGAAAAATGTCTGTTGTGTGGTAATAATATTGTGCAGAATCGCGACTAGGTAGAAATAAGATTGTGTGGAACTGATGACTGTGAAGAAAAACGCATGGTATAAACTTCAGCTGTGTGGAATTCATTTTGTTTAGAATCGCGACTAGGAAGAATAAATAATGACATAAACTTCTGATGATCCAATATTTTAAACCCAACCTATTTGAAGTGACAAATATAATAGGTAGGTACCTAAAATGAAGGGTCCACGAAAAGAACATGTTTAATCCTTCTAAAAGGCTGGGCAAATTTGCATTATAATCTAATAAAAATAAGATTGATTTTCCTTCTAAAATTTGAATTGACTAGACATATTATTTTCGTGGACCCTTCATAATATAAAGTATTATTTATGTAGGTACCTAACATCTAGTAAACTAATTTCGTTGCTAGTTATTTCAAAGTCACTTGAGCTAGACACGTGGGTATAGTAGCAAATTACCTTTATTACATCACTTTTGTTGGTGTGTTGCATTTGATTTTGTGTAATTAAGATGGCACATAACAAATAAATACCTAAATATTTATTTCGCCCCGCCCGGCGCTCAATTGTAAGGTAGAGTCCTAAAGACCGATCTTATGGCATTCAATTCGCCGTTTGTACGAAAAGTTATTTAAAATAATGATTAAATGTCCACGGAAAAAACATATCCAGTGCTTAAAAAAATCAGGGCAAATTCACACCTTATTCTGTTTAAAGTAAGGTGGTTTTTCCTTCTGTAATTTGAATTGATTGACATGTTCTTTCTGTGGACCCTTCAACTATCTAAAATGGACTTACAGCGTCAGTGGCGTGACCACAGCACACAATGTAGGCGTTCTCAACCCATCGGGAAAGTCCTGTGTTGGACGCTCGGAGACGGTCGAATCTGATCTAGACCGCTACGGATCTGCAACAAAACATTCTTTGTGACATAAAAATATATTACAAGGCATGGTATCGCTGAGTTAAAGGCAGAACTCACTACTCGTATATCCATGAAGTTGTTTCTGCAAAAAGGCACATAAAACTGTATTTTGCTCTGAACCCGGCGGTATCAGAAAGACTCCATCTTATTAAAAATGGCTTAGGCTACTCTCACAGAGGTTGGTCTGTGGCTACTCTGCTTCAGCGGGTCGAAAAAAGCTCTATGTCAATGCTTTATGTGATAAGAGCGAAACATGTAACATGTGTCAATCGTCTCGTTTCGATTCGGACAACGCGATAAGCTGAGGTCTTCCTAATTCCTGTTACCCTTAGTGCCTTAGTTAGGCGGTATGAA
The DNA here is from genome assembly GCA_025490895.1 of Thaumatotibia leucotreta. Lineage (NCBI taxonomy): Eukaryota > Metazoa > Arthropoda > Insecta > Lepidoptera > Tortricidae > Thaumatotibia > Thaumatotibia leucotreta. The sequence continues at coordinate 32,663 of JALPQI010007461.1, forward strand.
GGGAATACGTTAAATTGTTAACAGATGAATATGAACCTCACCGCTTCCATAACGCCCGGCTATATTAAATTTACATTTAGCCACCAATTTCAACACATACATCTCTAATAGGAATCCAAGGATCCCTTAGTCTTTATGAACGCCATAAAACGCTCTTTAGAGATGTAGATTGTTTTTTCTTGGCCAAAAGCAACGAACCCGATTTGTTTATTCTAAGGTATCCGGAAGTTTGGCTCTAGAATGTTGACAACTCATTGCCATTACTTGTAGTTCTACACTCGTTGTTGTCTTTTTATATTTAGAGATTTTAAAACAAATAAAGTAATTTACAATAGTCTATGAACATTTATGTGCAGTTGGGTTTATACAACACAACCAAGACCATGACGAATGGCCAAATTCGATAAGAATAGTTTTTAGTGGAAGCAACAGAAAATATTATGTGGTAGTTAAATACCACCATACCATCACCATCATAGTGAAGCATAAGTGTTATGCATCATCAACTGCATAACACTTATGCTTCAAAGTGAGTCGAATGTGCAAAATTTGGACCTAAGATACTTGAATGTTATGGTTGTGTAACTGTATACACATACGTCACATATTAAAAACAAATGATTGTCACGAATCCAGACATGTTGAATTCATGGCTGATACTCGTATGACGCGTGAAGATAATAAATCAACGCTACGAGTACACGTAGTACAAGGTGAAAGGTCGAAATGCGTCTAATTTGAACCTCACATCATCCTATCTCAGTCCACTGTTGGATATAGGCCTATTACCTATACGTATAGAGTATAGACGCATTAGCACGTAAATCGTATGTAATCGCCACGCTGGGCAAGCGGATTTGCGGTCGCAGTTGTGTGTCCACTATGATGACGCTGCTGCCCATTATCAATATTCAATTAATCAATGGCTAGTGACACATAAATCCTTTGGTCGACTCTTCGGGATCCCCACCTCATCCGCGGGAAAAGGTGGCGTGGTAACACATGTACCTATTCTTACTGCCGTCACCGGTGCGTAATTAGATAAAGGACACCGTCGATTAATAAAGCTCATAATCAGCAGTCCCCATAGCAGCAGGTGTAGATATTCTCTCTGTAGACAGTGTTTTAAAACATCCAGTTCTATAATGGTTATACTACGGTTACAATTGTTAAAGATTCTAAGATCCCGTTACACTGGTTAGCGAATTCGACTCCTGGGTTGGACCAATGGTGACACAGTCGGGCCACCTCGGTGCGCCCGCGCCGCTAATCGCTCATCTTATCTTGTCTCCGCATTGTTTGTTTATAGTAACAGGTGATCACCGTCATTAGGGTCGGGTGACCGCCGCCCGCCAGACGGGCCTTACCATGACATGAACAGTAGCCGTACCATGAGTTGTCGCTACGTTATTAACGCGCGTTTACATTCTATCCGGTTCGCTCGCTCTGATATGCGAGTACGAGCGGGATGGATAGAAAGTAAACGCGCATTAGTTAATAACGTAGCGGAATGTCAAGTATAGGTAATGTTAAGTTATATCCACTCGATAGAAATCTGTAGCTCTATCATGAGATTCCACTACGTTAATAACGCCGCGCAATCTCATGGTACGGCTACGGACTTTAAAAACGTGAGCACGATACAATACGTGCGCTATATGTATCGAGTAAAGGGTAACATAATCGTCACTTGACGGTTCGTTGGTAGAGCGAGCGAGAGGAATTGAAAGTGAAAGCTGACAAAGTGAGTTCACGCCGCCAACTGATGGTAAGGACACAGCATATAGTTGCCAACCGCATATAATGCGGTGTATAATATACTATAGCGTATTTCCATTAATAGCGCGAGTGGTAGAATCGAGCAATACTTAGGTACTTATAGACTCGAAACCTCGGCAAAAACTATTGAGACCGGAGAGGAACGCGTTCAAGTCGGAAAATATTTTACTCGGAAATATTGCCGTACGTTATGCTAAGATGCCGATTACTAAAGCTCAGCAACATAGCGTAGTTTAGTCTCACTCGGACATCCTCTGTTATTAGTGCGACAATAGTTATTTATTATACAAGGGGGCAAAGTTGTTGTTTAACTGTCGTGCCAATATTGAGAATTTGAGCTAGCGAAAGATTCCAAAATTGAGCCACGAGCGTAGCGAGTGGTTCAAAAACTGGAATCTTGAGCATTGCGAAGGTCTCAAGGCACGAGAGTTGAACAAACTTTGCCGCAAAGTGTAATACAACTTTTTTCCCCTCACTATCGCGAGGAAATATGATTACAAATCTCATCCAAATGTAAATTAACTTAAAGAAACCATTTAAAACTCAATGTCGAAACGTATCGTAGAATAGAGTTACTTCTGGAACTTAAATATAGCCAATGGCTTACAAAGTCACCTATGAGAACGACCAATTTAACATGTGAGCTCCGATTGCGCATGTTTACTACGGTCATACAGATCCACTTATACTAGGCAGTAGGGGGCTATAGGAATTAGAGCAATGTCAAATTACTTTATTCACAAGAGTGTAAAAAGCGTTTTTACCCGCTCGTATTAAACGATAAACGAGCGCGTTACGAGCTAGTGAGGGGAAAAGATAAGTAGTTGCGTTTCGGTCGCGAACTGGCATCTTGGCTACGAACCCTGGATGCTTAGCCAAGTTGCCAATAGCTAATGCTTAGTAGCGTATCGTAGTTTTCCGTCTCTGTCACTCTATCATATTACTGTGACAAAAACAGTTAGCTGCCTTTCGTTTACGATTGACTATTAAGCGTAAGCGATTGGCAACTTGGCTAAGCATCATACTTTAATGAACGTTGTGGCCTTAAAACCAGCTGGATATGGATACAGAAACTGCATCCTTTCGGGAAAGGCCACACAAGGGGGAATGTGTGCGGATTATCACTGGATTTGTTTTGTTTTTAGCATAAATTTGTTTACTTAAGACAGTTACAATATTATTTTTTTTGACTTATTGTCTTAATTATTACATATGTACCGTATTTTAATTGAGTGTCGTCTTCATGTTTAATTTTACGGAATGTTCATTGGAAGATCATTACGTTCAAATTCTTGGCTCAATAGCGAAGTCATTAGTGTCATTCGCAACTTAACAAATTCGATCGAATCCAAAACATTGTGGAGTACATTAGAAATAAGTAGCAAGGAGGTAAATAAATTTGTAAGCAATGTAATTGACTAATAAATGTAAGGGCCTCGGCTAACACGATTTTGTATCGTTTGGCGTAGAAACTTTAGGTTTATGGGGTCCCAGTGCACGCAAATTGTTTGCTGAGATCGCGAAACGTCTGGTCGACGTAACTAAAGACCGAAGAGCTCGCGACTTCCTTGCACAACGCATCAGTATTGCGATACAGCGAGGAAATGCCGCTAGCTTCCTCGGTACAATCCCACAAGGGCCAATCTTAGATATAGGTAGGAATACTAGGAATAAGTACCTAGTTTAGTAAGATTGTATAAAATGTAATTTACTTAATATTTTCTTCTGTTACTCATGAAATAAAACGATTACTGATTATATCGCGTAGGTCTATTAATTAATTTAACTGTCTTCATCCTTGCGTTTCGAACACTTGACTGCAGAGTTCGTGGTCTACGGGTGACTGACAATGGAGGAATGAACTTTTGGCGTAAGTTTTTCTTTAACTTTAATTATTACACGTATGAATTTGCAATTGACATTGGATAGCGCAGCGCCGGCCTGTTTGAGTCACGAGGCCCCAATGTCAACAGTTGCGATCTCAAGGAAATTCATGTCATTTTATCGAATCGCTACTTAGTGCTAATTATCATTGGTGTAAAAATGCTACTGCTAGGCTGTCTGGGTGACACAAGAACAAGTCAAAGAAGAAAACAAAAAAAAACAGCAGTGAAGTAAAAGTACCAGTGCCATTTTTTATGTTGGACTCTACGAACAAATAAAACATGGAAGCCGCACGCCATATTAAATTGCCTTTCAAAAACGGTCCTGAATTTTAGTTGACAAGTGTCACCCCCTCTTCAATGCATCACGGTAATGAATGTCAATATGTCAATATCAACCTATAAAAACTTAAGCCGCCATTTAAAAATAGTTGTGATTAAATAAATAAATAAATAAATATCTTGGGACATCTTACACAAATCGACCTAGTCCCACGGTAAGCTCAATTAAGGCTTGTGGCGTGGGTACCATGCGACGATATATTATATAATAGATAGATACATACAGATACTTAAATACATAGACAGCCATGACCAAGGAACAAATATTCAGTCAGCCTCCGTAGCCTAGTTGGTAGTGACCCTGCCTACGAAGCTGGAGGTTCCGGGTTCGAATTCCGGCGAGGGCATTCTTTGTGTATTTATTTATCACAAATGTTTGTTCCTTGGTCATGGCTGTCTATGTATTTAAGTATCTATATGTATCTATCTATTATATATATCGTCGCCTGGTACCCACATCACAAGCCTTAATTGAGCTTACCGTGGGACTAGGTCGATTTGTGTAAGATGTCCCAAGATATTTATGTATTTTATTTATTTATTTATTTGTGATAAATAAGTAAATACACAAATAATGCCCTCGCCGGGATTGGTCCATCGAAGTTTTGATTGGCTATGTTCTATAAACATTTGTCAAAGATGTTGCGTCAAAACATGCGCGGTGTTAAGAAAAGCGCTATGTCCTGCGCCCTGCCCATCTTGGCACAATTGAACAATTGCTTTTGGGGGCATTTTTGAGCTGGCGTTAGACGTCCATGTTATATATGGTCGCAGGTTTGACTAGTATTTGACAAGTGCCGTTTATGTAAAAGTGGGGTAAATTCATATATCGGATTCTTTCTTGTTCACATTTAACTTATATACTATGAAATGAAATTAAGTGCAAATTCGGAATAGCTAGTCGTAGTGCAGCGTCGATCACTGGTTATCTTATCTAGAATCCTTATTACTTATTAATGATAGAAAAGTACATCGTCCAGAAGATCATTTCTAACTAATTTTCTGTTTCATTAACTTTGCTACTATTTCTAACAGATCTTCTAGTGCAACTATTGTAAGCCTAAAATAGTTATTTAGATTAGCTACTAAATCCAAAATTGTTGATGCAGATAAACCCAAACTATACATGCATATAATTATGTGTCTATCAACTATTATAGTGCAGTAGTGTGTAATATAATATAATAATATATACTTACCTAAATATATTAAACTGTTCCGAGAACAAGATCCATTATAACTTAATTCATCCAATTTAAAAACCATCCATACGGACACCTCAGAAGCAATTATTATTTATCCTTATTTTGATTTCTACAAGTAATTGAAATGTATATTTCCTTGTTATTATTAAACGGATTAACCAGAATTATTTAACCTCAAAGTAAATAAGTAATAAAGTGTCATTAACGAATGAGAAGTTTTGTGTTTATAATTATTAATTTATTTATTTAGGAGACAACACAGAAACATACAGGGAAAGGGGTTACCTATACCCGTTCGAAAAATATCACTTACGGCCAAGTGTGCCGTAAAAATACTATTGAAAATGATAGTAAATGTGTAAGTAAATAGGTACATTACATATAAATCTATGTATGTGTATGTAATGTAATTTAACTAACGTTCCTATCGTAGCAACGTGCCCAGAATTTTAATATAAACACGTCTGACGTAACGACATAAGTAAATGGGCCTAAGACGAAATAGCGTCAGTAATTTGCCATTCTATGGGGTCATTCACTTCAGGTACCTACCTTGCGTTTACCTACACATAGCGTAACTCGCTCGTAGAGACACTGAAAGACGAGAGAGATGTGTACTTATTAACGCACTTAATGGTGATGACAGAGGAAGAGTAATTACGAACAGCACTCTTCCAGATTTCACACGATGAAAGAGAGGATTGAAGAAGTCAGGCTGGCGTCATCTTTTTAAGGTGCGTTTAAACCAAAAGAACATTCGCTGTTCTAGCGACAGTTCTACGAAATTAACCAATCACGTTTTGTGTAACGATCGAATTTCGTAGAGTGGGAGGTTAGAACAGTGAATGTTCTTTTAGTTTGAACGCACCTTTACCTTACGGATCACAATTAAAAATTGAAATAAATCTATGATTGGCCGGATGCCGTGACGAGGTGATACTGATAGTGATGTCACTGTTCTGTTTGTTTAATGATACTAGTTCTAAATGAGCTACGTGGTGATTAATGCACGCAACTTATTATTATCTTCTTCAAATAACAATTTTGGCAAGTTCACGGTAGTTACGTCGTAATTAAGAGACAATAAACCATAGTAGGTAGTTCGGTTCAAAAAACAAGACTTAAATGTCTGAAATATACCTACAGATATTATTAAACGTAACCTAATACGAATGTGACTGTACCTACAGATGTCATGCATTAGTAGGTACATTACGATACAAGTGGGAACAAAATTAAGTTCGAAACGAGCGGCGATAAATTAAAACACGACCGAAGGGAGCCGTTTATCGTACCACATTTTTCAATATAGATGGTCCACCCAAGTTTTTCACATAACATAAAAATAACCACTTCTCGCACTAGAGCGTAAAAAACCCACTACCAAAAAAAATAACAGTACTGAAAAAAAAACTTTTCCTTCGGGCTTTTCACGGAAATATCCGAATTTAAATATATTGCTTTCAGTGCTAGGCAGACGCAGCGTGGGACGTCCACCCACAAGATGGACAGACGACCTTGTGAAGGTCACCGGGACACGCTGAATGCAGGTCGCATCTAACCGGTACATGTGGAGGTCCAGAGGGGAGGCCTATGTTCAGCAGTAGCCGTCTTATGGCTGAGATGATGATGATGATGATGAGTGCTATAACAATGAACACTGCAAAACCATTGAAATGAAACTAATCGAGACAAAAAGATAAATTCGGATAGTACCGTGAAAATACGAAGGAAAAGGATTGTTCACAACATCTGTACTAATTGTTCTACTTGTTGAATATTATTCTTTTCTATACTTCGGAGAACAATGGCGTTTTGCTTCAGGTTTGAGATCATTTGGTTTTTTTATTCAGAGCTCTAACAAACGTGAGACGCCGTACTGCAATTGGTAAACCAGAAACAATACCTAAGAACTGCTATCTGATGCAATCTGAGGCAAACTGGTGAGAGATGAATTTTCCTATGGTCGCGTTAACTCTAAAAGTAACCTCGTTAATTTATCCTAACCAAGTGAGTTATGATGGTCCCGTTTTATCCATTTATCGTGCTACGCATCACTCTCGCACTTGCATAGGTAGGTACTTGTTAGAACGTGACGGCAATGCCGACTAATGATCTAATCATTAGTGCGCGGTACCATCATAAGCCTACAAGGCAAACTCACAACTCTACAATGGAAAATTTACGTAGGTACAGGTACAGCCAACCAATGGAAGATTGGAACCCTAGACAACTCAAGAGCCAGGTCAAAGTGACGCTATATGTAAATCGTAAGCGATTTCTCATTATTTTTAAATTCTATATGGTTTTTGTACCTATAGTGACGTAGGGTCTGGTTGAGTCTACAACACCTACCCACGGACATTTCTCCGGAAAAGGGAGTATGGAAAGGAAGATTTGTACAGAGGACACTTTTTTCCCAAAATTTTAATTTAAAAATCAGGAGAAACAGAGAGTTCTATCAAGAAGTGAGTTTTCTCATTCTATGACAGAGTACATACTATTCTGAAGTTTGGTCAGTATATTCTGAAGCAGATTTCTAAGTTTGCCATGAGTGGAACTTTTATTTTAGCTTAATGTATGTATGCGGAATCAGAAATTAGTACTTGTAGCGCAAAAGGCGTTTACGAAATTAACAACTACGAATGACGAATGTTTTAAACACACAAAGAAAACGGAAATACCAGTCATATTTATGATGTTATCAGGTAATATTTACCTAAAATAAGACCGGAAATTATAACAACGAGGTTACTATAAATAAAACACTACCTACATAGCTTATTTACTGGATAGGTAGGTATGAAATAGATCAAAACAATATTATATTGATGAACGATATCAATAACGACTATTTATAGACCAGGGAAATTTATCAAACCTACGAGTTTATGAAACCCCTAGGGGAATATACTATACACGGTGTTTTCCGAATTACTAATATTGATGTCACACTGAACACACCGTATATACAAGTTATGCTGAACAACTTTTAATATGAGACCCCTTAATATAAAAAATATTTTTTCTTCCGTATTGGTTACGTAATATCGGCATTTTGTATGGGAAAGTGTTTTTGCGTATTCGTGGTTGATACGATCCTAAACGTTGCTTATTTATAAATACGGTGTGTGCGAAGGTGACTCGGAAAAACAGTGTATGATTGATGATTAATTTCCACGCAAATTTGATTCTTGATTATCTTTGATCATTCCAGTGTGTCATTTGAATTAACAGAATATTATTGAAATTTTTTGGCAAATTTAGTTGATAGTTTCAGGTTTTCTTTTGAGGGTGTTTCTATGCGATTTTTTTTACGAGTTTTTATTGTTCATTACCATCACCACTTTATTTTCCGTTTTATCGTTTTATAAAAGCAAAACGAGACTATTATGCCAGAATAGCAGACAAACATGCGTCTGCTACAAGACAATCGAAAATGACTCCACTATTTATACGCAGTTCGTCAGTAATCTGGGAATGGTAATGACTTGATTGGTGCGACTGAATAATCGCATAGAGTTCTTGAACGGTGTTGGTGGTACCGTATCGTAAAACCAACATCCTTAGATAAAGTTACGCAAAAAATTCAAGGAATTTTATCACGTAATTAATCACAGGTAGCGATGGATATAGCTATCAGTCACCTTTTTTAGGTACCAACACTAAAATTATTATCATCACATTCGTTAAAATTATCACGTTCAGAGTTCTATCAGCAGTCAAAATATAAGGAAGATAAGCCCCGGTGGCAACCAACATATTTTATCGGGTGTTAGGTTGGCTAGCCACTGAATTTCGTTTTTATCGTAGGTAATCTTGTAATGCTAGTTTTACAGTTTGTCCGATAAAGGAGATTGTATTCAATATTATCATGCGAATAGTTCAGAAATATTCGTTTAAAATAACTGTTATTTAGCGTCCGAAGTCCGAAAGGTTCAGGTGCCTAAACCACTGGGTTTTAAGAAGAATTCTCGAGATCTTATGGTTTTAATAATAATTGTAGGTACCGGTATTGGTATTATACTTACCTGACTGAAACAGGTAAATAGAACACTACAATACTGTAGGTAATTATCAGAGATCGCACAAATGTGCATCATTGTTCGGAATAATAATACGAATTTATTTAAATTTAATTTCGAAGACTTAAGGTATTTACAAAGATTTTCATAGTTACCGGTATCAAATTATGTAATTTTCAAAAAAACTATAAATAATTTAATCAACTTTGGAGTCATTTCCATATTATTGCGAACAGTGACGACCATTTGTCCGATCTCTGGTAATTATGCATAAGATGTACTATTTTTAGATAGGTCACGCTCCGTAGAATTTGATTATTAATAAATATTTTACGTCAGTCAATTTTAATACAATCTAGGTAAACATTTTTCTTAATTACTAAGAACGTTACCTAAATTGTGTGAATAATTAGTCAAACAAATACCTACACTAAAATATTTTTATTTTTTTGAAATGTGTAAATTTTCTCATTTAGCAATGTATTTAGATACTTATCTGCTGTTCCGGGAGCTATAAAATATTATAGTATTTAAGGATTGCTCATAGCTCAGTCGTTACCATTACTTACAGATAATCAGTTAAAGTACCAGATAATTACTTAGGTAGGTAGGTATATCTACCTACATACGTACTAATACAGTGCAAATTAGCAAAAATGGGCAAGCATCGATGCGATTTGAAGCATATTAATCTAATTAGCGTGTCTGCTAGTAACTAATGACAAACATAATACGAGATTATAATCAGGTTTGTTGAAGTTACTGTAGAGTGTCAGATATTATCTAATACATTGACAATTTCTGTTTTCCTCTTAGCCATTTCCTTAAATTCAAAGCACGTATATCTACGGTTAATTTGACGGTCTCTAAATACCTACATATTTTTGAAATTTTGACAGTACTTATTATAAATATTACAAAGGATGTTGCAACTCTTGGCTTCACCTTGGTATTACTTCAAATTATTCAAATGTTAACCGGACCATTTTTGTTCGTATAAAATTAAATAGGTATTTATATTTTAACTACTTAGGTAAAGTAGATAATGAGAAGTAGATGTTCAGTATGACGCGACTAAAATATATTGTACTGATGATTATTTAGTGTGTCCAGCTTAGGAACTTGGCCACATACATTGACAATTAAAGGGGCAGATTATTTAGATGGTACCTAATATCGATAATTATAGTTACAGTTAAATTATTAACTAATTAGTAATTAGTTAACCTACGGTTAAATTATTAAATACAATTATTAGTAATGTTTGGTATTACTATCCTTTTCTTAAGACATGAGAAAAAGAGGACTGAGCTGATTCATCTGACAGGTATCTTTAACTTCGTATTGAAAACTCAGCTCATAAATAGTCATAATATATAGATAAATATAATTTATAGGGGTTGCATTTTCAGGTACGTATATAGCATTTAGTGTGAGCGACCTTTGGGTAGGGCAAATGAATAAATGTCATCAATATGTCCAAAGAGGAACGACCGATTTCATACTTCATATACAGGTTGTATTACCTAAATATTTATTTATTTTATTCTGTTTACCTGGTCCTAAAATTGCGAAGTTTGTTCATTTGCCTTGTTTATGCATTATTGTATTGAAATTGATCTTAAAATGTTTTTAAGAATTCGTTCGAATGTATCCGTTTGTTTGTCATCAATACTATACAGGGTATTTAGGGAAACCTATAATTGGCCTTACTATTGTTATTGTTAACACAGGTTAAAGCTCTGTGAAGCTCTGTGAATTAAAAATGTCATTACCATGTTTGCAAAACTTTTTTATCGTATATGTCTGGCGCGACTATATGAATAGGTATGGCATTTATTTGTATGGCAGTCATGTTGATGAAATTGTTGTGCTACTAAACTAGCGTAATTTAGTAGCACAACAATTTCTAGCGTTGCTAAATTACTAGCGTAATTTAGTAGCACAAAAGCTTCAGTCTCTTATAAATAAATATTCCAACATAATTTAAGTCACATTGCGTGAATGAAAGTAGGTATGTACAATCGAAAAAATCAATGTTTTACACTTTTTCACCTTTTACCGTTGACGTATAAACGTGAAAAAGTGTAAATATATTGAATGTATATCCTTGTCCGTCTAAGTGTACAAGTTAGATATATTCTATAAAAATTGTTTTGCAAAACTTGAGCGAAAAGTAAAACTCCTTATGTAAGTCGCATTTTTCGTTGAACCTACTTTATTTGAACGACTTTCTCTTTCATTGTTTGATACGCGTATGTGTAATTTATACGTTATGTAGAGTCAACATACATTTTACTAATTGGCCACTTATTGTCGATAGTATGGGAAGTGGCCCCACGGCGTGGTCTAAATTTACGCACCACGTGTGTCCGAATACTCCGAATGCTGTGGGACATTGTACGGTCCACAACCGATTGGGGTCAAGTACCCTGTCTAGACAATCGCGAACTTCATACATTTTGTCAGGAAACTATTTACTTCACTCAAGGCTATAAGTATCACTAGTTACTACTGACATTAATGCAAGCGAATGTTTTTATGCAATGAACATTTTAGTATTTCTAAGGCACATTATATAGCATTGAGAAAAGCTAAAGAGAAAGTTAAAGGACGTTGTATACCGCAGAATAATCCACGTACAAGAAATCCGCTTGGCGACACGATACTTGGAAATTTTCTTATCAAGAAAAACCCGTGTGAAAAATTGTGCAATATGGAAATGTGGACTTACGTTTTCATCGATTTTCCTCTCGAACTTCTGAAGGCTCTTGATGAATACCAGCAAGGCGACTACATTTGAATAGACACTGGTTTAGGGCTTTCGTGCGAACTACAATGAGCCCTGAACAACACGACCGCTCGGTGTTACATCGAACTGACGTATGGCTGCGCTGCGGCTGCGGCGGGACGGCGCGGGCGCCCCGGCGACCTCATCACGACTCAGCTCTGCCCACCTCTCTTTCACTCCAATTAAGCTTCAATTGGAGTGACGGAGACAGTTTCTCGAAATGTTGGGTTTTCGAAGTTCGCAGCAGGCCCGAAAATTACAAGCTGCTTACCATTCAATGCTGGCTAAATAGGTGCAATGAATTTAAACGACTTATCAAGCGCCGCAATGTATGCGTTATGTATAGTTGTATGATTTCACAATCTAGAGGAGCTGAAAGGGGTTACTTCCGTAAAATTTGAGTCCCAACATTTTGTATGATAAATATTTACTCAGTGAGCAGTGCGTTACTTTGATGAATGAAACTAAAAAAAAACATCCAAAATCTGAAGACCTGGAACAAAACTTTATTATTTATTTGGTATGATTTTGCGTACAGAGCCCAAATATTATTTTAGGTACAACCTGCTGTTTAAGTACCTAAATTTTTTTTGGCTACAAATTAGTTTGTACCTAAATAAGTGCCATCTGTGAAACGTAGGCATTAACTATTAAGCCAACAGTTGTACTCTACGCGAATCATCTGGAAGCTACTTAACCTCCTGGTACCTTCCAACACTGTCCGATAGGTGGCGTTATTAACACTGATGCACTTATAATGCACTTAGCAACGCATCACATCATGGAGAACTAAATTAGATCAAGGACATGTGATAAAATTATATCGGTTGTTTTTAGGACTCAATCGGTTGATTGGATTTAGGTATAAAATTGTTGTACCTAGGTATGAACAGTAAGAACTAGCAAACTAAACCCAGAAAGTAACAAAAACCGGCCAAAGACGGACCATGCTGAGTATGACGTAGTCCGGTCAAATTAAACCAAAAATAAGAGTAAAGTTACCTAAATTGCCACCAAGCAGAAAATCGGTAAGATTGTTCAAAATATCATTAAAAACAAAATGTGAAAGTTCCCCATCTTTCCCCGGTAAGGAAAAAAATGAGTTTAAAACAGAAGTTTTATTATAAAAATACTTTAGACAAAAATTGTAGATCATCATCATGATCATCATCAGCCTATGATAGTCCACTGCAGGACGTAGGCCTCTCCTATTAACTATGCGTAGAGACGCATTAGGAGGTAAATGCCCATAATCGCCGCGCTGGGCACGCGGATTGGCGATCGCAGTAATATTGTGTCCACTATGATGACGCTGCTGCCCGTCATCAATCTTTTGTCAAATAATGGTCAGTGACACTTCAATCCTCTTACGACACCCGCAGGAGGAGTTGGGGTGGTGACACTGGTGAAAAATGTATTCTTACTACCGTCACCACACGGCCATCATTTAGAAGATCATAAAATAATTAATACTTTTTTTTTCTACGAGCCCCCATTTTTTGAGATACCTATAACCATTTAAAATATCCTAAGGTTGGCGTCAAGTTTAAATAAAAAATAATGTATGTACCTACCTATACACATTTTTTTTCACATTGCGACCTTCTATATTTTTTACCTTTAGGTACTACGAGTATAGATATCCTAAGTATGAAAGCGTTCATTTGTGAATAGGTATTTGTAATGACTTGCCGTGACATGACAATAAGTAATTTCATTATCGTTTTATGCGTTGTTTACTGTTTGTAAACAAAGCAAGTGTTTAATAGTAGGGAAGCGGTTAGTTAACGTTACATAGCATTAGACAACATGAACACTGTTTCTATTTCTATGACCTTTTCTATGAGCACCGGCGGCGTAATGTACAGTGGCGTTCAGAATTCCATGGACGATTTATGAATGAATTCATTCATAAACTGTCCATGCAATTTTGAACCCGACTGCACATAGGTTTTTCCTTTTCATCTCTCCAGATCGAAAAGATATTTTTTTTTACGTTTTCGTACATTTACCTCATATCAATCTGACGTCCATGTACAATACAAAAATAAAATGTGTCGAAGTACGAATATATTGTTTTTTTTTTTCAAAATATTTATTTTCAAAACTACAATGTATGAACATAGATTAAATCTAACTAATCTACTTAACCTAACCTATATCTAAGATTGGACCTTGTGGCATTGTACCGAGGATGCTGGCGGCATTTCCTCGCTGTATCGCAATACTGATGCGTTGTGCGATGAAGGCGCCAGCTCTTCGGACTTTAGTTACGTCAACCAGACGTTTCGCGATCTCAGCAAAACGATTTGCGTGCGCTGGGGCCTCATGAACCTAAAGTTTCTACGCCAAACGGTACAAAATCGTACTCTTTGCCGAGGCCCTTATACGAGGGCTGTTCCGAAAGTTTTTAGTTGCTCCGGTTCTATTCATGCGATTTCAATAAAACTTACACCATTTTGAGGGATATTTCAATGACGCTTTAGGCGGTGTAAATTTGTTTTAGTAAAGATTTTAGATATTTTTATTATTTTGTTTTACTTAGACGTGTCGAGCCTTACTCTAATGACCATGATACCGGTTTTTAAGACGCTTTTTTAATGAGATGCTATGAACATCATTCGCTTATAAAACTATTTTATTTTATAGGTACTAGTAATTGAAGATATTTCCGTTATTTTTAAGTACAAATTACGTGATATCCTTTACTTTAATCATAAATGAGTAGGCATCGAAAAAAATCGTAAACTCTAAAATTGGAATTTTGAATATTGTAAACATCATCATTCAATCAATAATAATTTTTCTTCAATTATAATTTAAAAAACGCAAAATGAACTAAATTATTTATCCCGGGTATATTTTAGTACGGCTTTCAAAGATTTTTATACGAAATATGCTTCAATGTGTCAAAAATGGCCAATTTCTCCATACAATGTTAAATTTCATACAAAACAGCTTTTTGTAAAAAAAATATAATAAAAAAACTATTCCCATTACATGCATAAATTTATTAACCATAATAAGTATTGAAATGTCCCTCACAATGATATAAATTTAATTTAAATCGCATGAATAGAACCGGAGCAACTAAAAACTTTCGGAACAGCCCTCGTATTTAACACGTTTTAAAAATTCGGCAATTTCAGCCGCAGCGGTCGCCTTAATCGTAGATCGTAGTTTGTTGAAGATGGGATGGCGCCAGGGTGTATAAGCAAGTAGCATCCTACACCAACATCCGTCCCAAGCTCCAAGGAACCAAAGACTCACCATCTAGTCTCTTACCATCATCTCTAATAATACCAGTAGGCTCAAGAAGAGCAGCATGCTTAGCCAAGTTGCCAATCGCTAGCGTTTAGTAGCATATCGTGGTTTTCCCTCTCTGTCACTCTATCATATTAGTGCGACAAAGACAGTTAGCTGTGATTTACGATGAAGCGCTAGAGCGATTGGCAACTTGTCTAAGCACCCTGGTACGTTATCGTGACAAGAAACCTGCGGATTATGTCGTTAAACGTCGCATGTCTGGAAATACGTTGACAACTTAGTCCGTGGTGACCGTGGTGTCCCAGTCAGTCCACGTCTGTGCCACAACAGTACAAGTGAGGGGTACATGTACATACCGCGGCCCCGAGTCTCAGGCCGGTTGCGAGCCTAAGCGAGGCCGGATCCCTAAAATTACCAGTACTAGCCGAAGGATGGGCATGCAACCAGTAACTAGCTTCCCGGGTTCCGACCGCCAAGAGTCTTGCACGATTCGGACCTGCAGAGCTGTTTAGAAGAGAATTGTATGTTAGATCACGATACACATTGTCCCAGCTCCTTTGTGATTTTAGTTTGTCAGGAAAATTTTTAGAAGGGTAAGCAATTTTGAATCAAACCCGCAGTCTCGCAGTTAATAGGCAGAGCCCTTAGGATTTTTCCTGTTAGATCAGACGTGGTAAATTCAGCAGATTGAAAATTAAATTAATGTCCTATGTAAATATTTTACCCTACCCTTTACCCTATTTCCAATAAGTATTTGGATGTTTAGATTTAAAATGGCGGTATTGTTTATTAGCGCACAGATTGATTAGGTCCAACACCACAATAACAATAACAAGACCGATATATTTTTCTTGCATGTTATTCATTTAGGCTTCGGATGAAATATTATCGATGATTAGAATAATTGATAAGTACCGAGATTGAAATCATGAGAAGTTAAGAATAGGTATAGTTCGAGAAATATTATTTGACCGACTGTTATCTTACTTACGACCTTTTGTTTTGCGTTAACTCTTACTAGACAATGAGCAGTCTAGCACTTTTCTATTGTTAATGATGCAAAACAAAAGGTCGTAAGTAAGATACGAGTCGGTCAAATAATATTTCCCGAACTATACTGTTGTTAATATTAGCTTTGCTTATCGTTACTTATTAGACACCAACACAAATCTTATGTCCCACGACTAGTAAATACCGAACTTTTCATTTGCCTTTCAAAATCAGGGACATTACTTATCAACACAAAACAAATGGAAATTTCTAAGTCCGATCATCGTAACAACGGAATTTGTAAAAAAACGGTAAAACCAAATTGAGCGTCAGCCACTGTCTGGCGGCCTAACACGAATATCAAATGGATTTTTTTAATGTCTCTATCGCTTCGATAAATACGTAGTTGGAGTGAAAGTGAAAAAACTTGGAATACAATTTTCTATGATCGTGGTACTTCTCCTGAGGGCCTACCGCGAACATTATAAGTCGAATATTTCGAGCATCTGTTTTTGACTCTTGAACTAAGGTGACCGTCATCAGCGAGACTGTATCTGGACATTTCTCCAAGCGTTTCAACCGCCGTGACTTCGGTGGCAACATTATTACCCGATTTCCGTGGATATTTCATAATTTTTGTGGATATATTGGTAGTCCTCAACTATCTACCAAGATAACCAAAAGTTCTTGCATGTCTCACGGGATTCGTATGATTAGGCTGCCACCGGAGTCACGGCGGTAGAAACGCTCAAAGAAATGCTCATCTGAGTCTCGTGTAGATGCTCGAATTGAACTGGGGGGGCTACCACAATCACTAATGCCAGTCAGTTTAGGACCTAATCTGCATCGCAATGTGTCAGTTACATATAATAACTTAATAACCGTCAAAAACTGACAGGCTGAACCTGGCCTACTACCGCAAAAATCGAAATTCGTAAATTTTGAGGATTTTTCCCTTACACTCAAACGAAGGCGTCGTTAGAGTGAGAGAGACAAATTCTCGAAATTTACGAATTTCGATTTTCCCGGTAGGGCCGCTGAACTGAATCGTATTAAAGAGATCATAGTAGCCCCCTGGCCTCACGAACCTACCGCGACCTTCTAAATCCGAAAATTTTGAGAATTTATCTCTGTCACTCTAATGGAACCTTCATTGGAGTGACAGAAGCAAATCCTCGCAATTTGCGGATTTAGAAGTTCGACTTCGCGGTAGTAGGCCTGAACTTGATCCCGTATTGCCACTTGCCATAATAAATGCACATGACGCGCGAATCGGCGGAACACTATTATCATATTTCTTATTGGGGGTGCATAATACATTTGGGTTTCCTAGTTTTTCGAAGCAGGTAGGTATTAGTAGTTATTGGAGCGAGCGAGAGGGATAGAAAATGAGTTACCCAACCTGACGTCAACTCGAAATCAAATAACATTATTTCCTAATAAATAAATATTCTTGGACATCTTTTACACAAATCGACCTAGTCCCACGGTAAGCTCAATTAAGGCTTGTGATGTGGGTACCAGGCGACGACATATATAATAGATAGATACATATAGCAACTAGTTATACACAACCATTAGTGAAGCACGTATCGTGTTAAATAGCTATTCGGTTGTTATTACAATGACAATTAAAGATCCAATTGATCAGTTGAAATGTCTTTTGAACGTGATGCAGTTACAAATCAGACCGGATGAGATATCACAGTTAACCATATCCTATTAAAAAGGATAATACGTATACATTAAGTGATAATTACACGTTCTAATCCTAGGTACCTAGTACCTTATTAACACATTCGCTACGGTTAACATCTCGAACATATCTACTTGAGGGTCTATCGCGAAAATTAAAAATTGTACGCAAAATTATCTCCACATCTAGGTATCATAACTCCATTTGAGGATAATTTGGAATGACAAATAATTATAGTAGTTCACAGTTCTGCATTGGGTCAAATATAGGTAAATACCTACCTACTCTACCTAGTTGTAATATGTGAACATACTCGTGAATCGTCGTCATAATCATGCCATAATTATTTGACGAGAGCAAGTCATTCCAATGGTGACTTGCTGGAATGAAGATATTAATTGAAATTTTAGTTTTTTTTTAAATATATTTATTTTCAAATTTTTCTGAAAACGGGTCGTAAGGTGCGTTGGGTAAGACGAAACGGGTCGTCTTTCTTTCTGCTGTAGCTGTAGCATTTTGTCTTACTGCATTAAAAAAAACGTTTCACCTTACCCCAAGCCAAGACACCTTATTAAGCTTGTGGTGCTTAGGTCAAGGCCATCTTCACATATCTTGTTGCAAGTATGTAATTTTTCCGGTTTTTTGGAGTGCTTAGATAAAATCTGGTAGGTAGCGAAAAAATACAAGTTATTAGCCTCCGTAGCCTAGTTGGTAGTGACCCTGCCTACGAAGCTGGAGGTTCCGAGTTCGAATCCCGGCGAAGGCATTTATTTGTGTATTTATTTATCACAAATATTTGTTCCTTGGTCATGGCTGTCTATGTATTTAAGTAGCTAATAGGTACATATCTACTGTAAAACTGCACACTCGTCGATGTCAAAAATACCATTAAGATTCAATAAGTGCCTAAAATATATTTTCCCCTCACTAGCTCGTAAAGTGCTCGTTTATCCTTTAATACGAACGTGTAAAAACGCATATTATTCACTTGTGTGGCAAAGTAATGACCTTGGTTTTGGAATAACAAAACGTAAAATGCTCATGGAAATTGTTCCATATTAATGTTAATTAAATAATTTGTTTGAGAATTTAGTGTAAAATATAAACCTTTATATAATATGATAATTTTAACATATAAATCCTAAAATTCCATAAGTAACAATTGTTTTAGTGAATGATGAAAGATGACTAGATGCAATCACAAAACGCAGAAAATGTCAACGTCAACATTGTCAAAGAATATTATAGGTTATAATTATAATCTTTATTTACCGACTCGAACACGCATAAAAATAGTAAACTAAACAACTTTCAGGGTGTTCTGCTATAATTTTGTAAAAATAATGAATGAGAATGATTTAATAATGCATTGGCGTTGGTGTGCAACTACAGGAATGTGTTAAAATCGTGCTGCGTTTACTTTTTCGTGCTAAGTTTACTGCGACAAAATCTTGCATGAAATACATGATGCATTTGGAAAATTATTATCACTAACCCGATAATGATTGTAATGTGAACAAATCATTACCTTTTTTGAGTTTCCTCGCTATAGTGAGGGGAAAAGTTTTGTGTTACACACGGGTGCAAATGTATTTTACTTCTCGTATGTTAAAACACTCGCTGCGCTCAGGATTCTATTTTAGTATATAATTTTATACTCGCGGGTAAAATACAACTTTGCACCCTTGTATAACAAATAACTATTACAGGACTTTCTAGCTTTGTATTTTATTTTACAGACAAACGGGTCTTAATCGCGAAAACTTACGTTTAATTATATCCTGACGTTTCGGGCATGACGTTACACCCGTGGTCGCAGGCAGACTTTTCTAGCTTTGGTATTAAAGTGTAAGCTGTCAAACACAAGATACGGTCCATTCATCCTAAGTTGTCTTATCTAGTAAACAACTTTCTAACCTAAAAGTACACGTTTTCTGTTGTAAACTGCTGTTTCCTTGATTAAAAAGTAAGCAATTTACTAATCACTACGGTCGGACTGCACAAAATACGGACTCAGGTATTTTGGTATACGAAAATATGGCAGTTTACAACAGAAAACGTGTACTTTTAGGTTAGAAAGTTGTTTACTAGATAAGACAACTAAGGATGAATGGACTTTATGCTAAGACCGCAGGGAATGACTATCAGACTCCATCTTTTTAGCATTTTCCCAGTAGCGATTCAAGGAACATGTGTTTCAATGAGTTCCCTTGGCTATCTATAAACTAAATTTAAAACTCCTTACTTAAAGTCTTTGGTACTTAACTCGCTTTGAACCTTGAATCGGCAGCATTTTGGAGTTTGGCACTGATCAGACTCAGACTTACGAATTAATTTAACCTTCCCAAAACAATTATACATTCGCATCGCGTGACATGTTAAATTTAACACAATGATAATTGCCATGAATATCAAATGACATATTTTCTCTTTTTTGCATTTTACACGTGTAAATAAAAAAAGATGGCCATGGTTGCTCAATCAAGTTTTAGGATTTTTTTTGCATAATAACGTGTTATAGATTTTTTGCACCATTCAAGGACATCGAAGTCTTGGTAAAGAGTAGATTTTTAGAACTACATAAAGTTATTCGGTTATTTAGATTTTTTTTCATGTTTCATCGACGATCAGTCTATAAGATGCTTGGTCGAGTGGCAGAGCTGGGTGGCATCATCAGTCTCTTTGTAGGAATATTCATTGACACTTCAATCCCTTAATCGACTCTTACGACACCCACGAGAAGATTTGGGGTGGTAACAAATGTACCCTTATTGCCGTCACACGTACAGTCGGCTCTAATAATATGTATACGTTTTTGATCCTTATGCCTTTGACAATACGTTCCAAAATGTATACATATTATTAGACGTGACTGTACCTATAGCCTTGATATATTTTTATTGGTATCTTGCGCCACAGTACACTGCTATTCACACTACTTTCAGCAAATATATGAGTTAAAAAAATATTAGGGCTACAAAACTTCTGGAGCCTTTTTTTCTGAAGATCTCGTCATCGGTTTGGTCTGCCAGATTTTGGGCTAAGGGCTAACACTCTGTGATGATTTGGCCCCTTTTTGTCATGGATTATATTACAGTTACGACAACATTACCTAAAGTAAAATAACCATAAAGAAAACACCTATCGAATCGACGCTGTCATTTATTTGTATGTATTATGTATGTATGTGCCTAGGTGACCATTAATTTCCATGTTTGGCCTTGGAGATTATGTGCAGTCGACGTACTCAGCCTTATCGCCACCGTACGTAATAAATACGCTAAGGTGATAACGCAAACGCACAATGGACGATAAAAATACGCTTACCTCAATAGAATATACCTAAATCGTTTGTATTAATCGCTTAGTCTTAAATAAATACGAATATCAGGAATTACCTATACTTTAGTCCCAAAAGCTCATATGCAACGGAAATGCACTTATTTTTTGGCCTTTATAAATAATGCAGGTATATCTTATGCCAATGCAATTGGCTATGTAAAGTTTTCTGAAGGAATGGATATTATATTTTCCCTGATAGCCGTTGTCTTAAAGTTCAAGAAAATGCGGCTCACTTATTTTTATGTAGGTACTTTAATTTGTTAACAATCTTTTTTTAAGTGACTGAGATGACATTTGTTCAGTTTTATGGCTGAACAAAGCCTAGTGCTTTCGTCTGCAACAAGTACAATGAAATAGAAAAAAATATATGATAAAGTGACATTGACGTTGACAGATTTCTTTTCTATGTCAATGTAGCTACTGATTGCGGACGAACGCATTAGGCTCTATTCAGCCATAAAACTGCACAAACGTCACCTCACTCACTTAAAAAAAGATTATTAATAATTTATAGGATAATAAAATAAAAGAGCCGCATTTTCTTGAACCTAAAGACGACGGCTATCAGGGGAAAATATAATATTCATTCCACACACTCATATAGCCAATTGCATTGGCATAAGATATACCTGCATTATTTATAAAGGCCAAAAAATAAGTGCAATTTTTCCCTTTCCTCGTGGACAAGGAAAGGGAATAATTCTGAGCAAACAGCATATTCCTGAGACTAAAAGAAGCAAAAAATGTTACATGATTTTTGGTAAATCACAAACCTTAATACAAAAAAAAGGATTTTATTAATCAAACTATCGCAAAAATGCACTTTAAATTTTTTTTTTTACATTTGCTAGGTAAATTAAGATATGTTTGTTCATTTGATGTCTGTCAATTAAGTATGACAAGACTAGTCTTAGTCTGGTGGTAACATGGTGACAAAATCGTTTCCTAAAATGCGTTTATTATCATAAGGTAACGGTCTAAAACGGTTTTAAGAAAAATCTAATTTTCTCTTAAAATAGACTGAATCCAGAAAACTTCATGTGACATTTTTAGCTTCAAAGGTCAGAAATCCGGTGTTGAATTTTTTCCCTTTCCTTATGGGCACATGTACACTTGTACAGTCAAGGGCATAAATATGTATTACACTTTTTTATCTTATGCCGTGAAAATAAGGTGCAAAAGTGTATACATATTTTTACCCTTGACTGTACCTATATGTCAAAAAATTTCTTAATGCTATACCTACATTCAGCACATACCTAATTGGTGCCACGGTATTTCGCCGCGAGATTGACTATCTTTTATTAATTAATTAGTAAAACAGTCTATCTCAAGGTAATTACGAGTATGTGCTAATGCTAAATGTTTACGTATATATGGTCGCAGAAGCATTACAATCACTCAAATGTCCTTGGGGAAAAGCATGCTTCTCACAGCATTCACGTGTAAAAGCAAGGACGTACGCAATAAGCAATAAAAATCGATTACATTCATCTGATAAACCTATGCATATCGTCACGTTACCGTAGTACGCATTTGGTGACGAACGGAGACCCGTCGAGATGTTTCATGACGGCATAGTAAAAAACTATCGATTGTGGTATTTTCGGTTACGTAAGAGAAATTACCGTGTGGTGACGACAGTAAGAATACATTTGTCACCACCCCCAACTCCTCCTGTTGTCATAAAGTCGACTAAGGGATTAATGTGTCACTGACTATTATTTGATTTAAAGATTGATGATGGGCAGCAGCGTCATCATAGTGGACACATTAA